>KQ085979.1:0-126071 GCA_001020605.1 Schizopora paradoxa
CCTCTCCGAGCTTGGCCGAGCTCGGGACGCTTGCCTTTGTCTTTTCGTGCCTCGGTCTCATTGTTCTTACCTCGGACTCGTCTCGCTTTGTACACCCTGTATGTTTGTCATCATTCCGGCTTTGTTTGTACGCACTCCGAGTTTGTACGCCTCGGATCAGTATATAGAGTGATGGCAAGGCATGGGAACAACCTTATCTTTGATCTCTAAGGTTTTCCCTCCTCGCCAGGTGTGTATTATGTCATAGTCGTACATAGCGAATATACTAAGGTTTTCCCTCCTCGCCAGCGCGTCCCCTCGGGATACCTCGCTCGGAGTTGCCCTTACAAGATCCACAACTTCTGGCTCTTAAAAAGACTTGGTGAGGATCATAATTACATCTTTCTTTTGCATTATTGTACCATCATGAGCAGTCTGAATTTGTGCATGTCCACTTATCATGCAAGTCTTTTGTGATTTTGCAATTGACAATTTGATTTTTCCATTGAAGCTCAGGTTTGCACATACAATAATAAGATAGCCACTCTACAAACAAATTTGAGTAGTAGTGTATGGGTTTTGAGACTACAGTCACTGTGTAAGGCAGTCCAAAAGCTAGGTAAGAGATCCAGAAATGATGGAGGTAGGTGGAGTTGAAATGTGCTGACCTAAGAACAAACCTTTCTGGCTGTCAACTTGTGGAGAATCCCAGGTTAGAACATGGATGTGTGTGTGTCTGTTTGATTTTGTAAGAGCAAAGCTACCTGAATATTGCCATGTATCCTGGTGTCCTCAAGCATTGTTTAGCCTCAATTTGCATGTATTTCCCACTCAATATAATAGTCACTGAGAATAAGTAGTTTAAATTAATTAAAATATAGAAATCTATGTAAGGGCAATTCTGGCTCAGCTTGGGCTTTCTCTTGGCCTCCCTGGTCTATTTGGAGCCCTAGAGTGTCCACATACATGGCATTGTGTTTGCACACTTGTGCAAGGCAAGCATATCTTGATTACACTTAGGAAGTTGGGAGATTACCCCAAGGACTTTGAAATTCTTTGTAAATGATGTTTGTAAGTCCTTGTTACTTCTCAACACCATGCAAACATACTAGTTTGTCAAATAGGTACCGGTCACATCACTTGACACTGTGTGAAAAGACCTACTCAACTGTTAACCGTAGTGAACACACATGCAATAACAGCTTCAATATATGGATAAGTATATAGGTTGAAGAAAAGCATGAGCCTGTATTTAAAATATGGAATTGAAATTGCCTTGACCCAAAGAAAGCCCTATTTGAGCAATTTGCCATGGGACACAGCACAGATATGCTTGTTTTAGCCCTTTACTTCTGCCCTTACTGTGCTATTTCAACCAAAATTTCAGTCACATGTCACAAACAAGAAATGTTCTTGCTGATGGACTCTGATTGAAAATCAGGATCCACCAAGTCTCCTCAAAGTGGACTTGTGGAAAAATAGTACAGTATTTCTGTCACTGAGTGTTGTCAAAAATTTATTGTAGCAAAGGATTCTTGCATGTTACATGAGCTGAATATGCCATCAAAGTCAGGATGGTGCCTCATTGAGTTATGGACCTTCAAGGTGATTATCTTTGATAAACAAATAACAAGGGCAGATGATGTTATACTTACACAATATTGTATGATTCAATCAGCAATGTTGCAAGGGTCTTTGAGACCCAATATTGAACACTTCTTGCCTGGAGAGGCAGATGGAGCCAGACCTGCTCAGAGAGTTCTAGATCATCATCATGTATTTTGTTGACATGAGAAATTTACACCAATCTTATCATATAATCCTTTTGAAGAAACAATTTGCAGTACTCTTGACTTCATCAAATTTTAATTATTGCTCAATTTTCCGAATGAGAGCCTTTTGAACTATACAGCCAATACTCCATCAATATGATACTTCTCTGTCTCCAGAAAATAGAAATGTGTTCACACAGGGACCCATTTAGTGACTAAGTTGATGCAGAACTTCATGTTACAGCTGAACTGATTGACATCATAGAGTTTTTTGACTTAATCTCAACGGTTTGTAAAATTATACAGTCAATAGCTATAGATAATTTATGTGATAATTTAATTTATGAGGCTCTTTGGTGTATATTTGAAGTTATATATGAAAGCAGCACAAGGTAGGAGCTTGTCAATGAAAAGAAGCTCTTTTAACTCTTCAAAACAAGCAACCAGTGTGAGATTATACTGCTTTACAAACCATGCAAATGAAAGCCTTGTAAATCAAGAACCTCCTTCCATTTCCGTAGGACTTTCACATATCTCATATGTTGTTTCTGTCTGCTGTCCCTGCTGCTGTCCAGACTGTCCTGCTGCAGTAGCTTGCTGTGTTGCTGTGTAACCTGTGCTCCCCTGGCTTGTGTAGCTGGGAGGAGGGTCATTCTGTGCTCCACTGGCAGGAGAGTTGACAAAGGCATAGTCTCTACATATCACTGGCAAATTAAAGTCTCACTAGATGAATAAACAAAGCATGGAAATAAAGGACTACCTCTGTTACCAGATTCATGTTGTGGTGAGAACATCTTGAAATGTTGGTATTCAAGTTGATAGATGCTATTGTGCAGGAAAGCCTACTGCTTCTGCCATTTAAATAGACTCAGTGAAGATCATCATGACATCTTTCTTGTGCCTTATTATAAAATCATGAGTAGTTCAAATTTGTGCATGGCTGCTTATCAAGTGAGTCCTTTGTGATTCTGCATTTGACAACTAGAATCTTCCATTGCACCCCAAGCTTGTACTTATAATAAGAAGATAAGTACTCCCAAACAAATTGAGAGTAGTAATTTATGGTGTTTGAAGACCACAGTTACTGTACAAAGGTTACAAGAGACAACAAGAAGTGATTGAGGTAGAGGAAAGATAAATGAATTTACAGTAGACCCTTTCCTTGCCACCTGTGGACTTTGTAAATGCCAGTACACAGGTTTAGATTATGTGCAGATTTGCCATACATTGTAAGAGCAAATTTACCAGTGCCTCAATTTTCATCATGAAATACATGATGTATTTCCAGCTCAATAAAATGATGTATTAAAATAGTGGATTTAATCAATTTAAATACATAGATCTATGTAGAGACACTGTTGGCTCAGTTTGGGATTGCTCCTAGTCTCTGTGGCCCACCTAGTGCCCTGGAAGCAGGGCATTATACTTGTGCACTTGTGCAAAGCATGTTTTCCTTGGAAGCACTTGGGAGAGTGCCCCAAATTTAAGGTTTTTGCAATTCTTTGCAAATGATGTTCACATGCCCCTATCACTTGTCAGTGCCATGCAAACATCTACCAAACTGTCATTAGCCATGCTGTCTGATACACATCCCTTCAAAAGTCTTCTGCCATACAGACCTTCCACTTATCCCTCTCTTTGACTTTCCTCCCATAGTACACATGTTGTTGATAGTACACTAATATCAATCCTTTATTTTCTACTCATTTTCTCTTGTGTCTCCCACTTTGAATCCACACATCTTATGTTCTACAGGTAACCGTTGATGTTTCTATTTGTCTTCTTGTTTGGTCAAGCAATGCAACCCTGCAGAGGCCTCTTTCATGCAGGAGCCTTGTCATCACACGATAGTATTGCCAATCATGATCTGGATGTTGCTATTCTTGGATCACCTGTCATCAGTGCCCAGCACTCCAAGTGAGTCACTTGCAAGGTTGAGCTTACAGATACACAAATTATCCAACAAATAGAAATTTATTGTGCATAGTTAAATGCTAAATATATGATGATTCTGTGAGGATTGTTGAGCATTTACTGCTCAAAATCATTGGATGGAAGTTAAGAGATGTTAAAGGGCTCTAAGCTCTTCAGTGCAAATCAAGTGGTTGATGACCACAAAGTGTCTTGTTTCCTTAATGAATGACATTTATGAGAGTCTCCCTAATATTTTTTAGGTTCATCACAATACTGATGTCCTTGAGCTGCTGCTGCTGCTGCCCTCTGCTGCCATATGGCATTCCTCCTTGCAATTTCTGCAGATTGTTGAGCCTGCTGAATTGCCGCATAGGTCATATGTTGCTGTCCCACAGGTTTAGGAGGAGGACCACCTTGTGTTCCAGGAGTTTGATTAGGATAGGCATAGTCCCTTTCTTGCACTGAAGAACATTAATTTTTATTTGTTAGAGATGAGCTTTAGGCATGGGACAAAAAAGGTTACCTTGGTTGGTATTGGTGTTTGATGACATGTGGAGGCAATAATTAAAAAAAGCTAAGAGCCTGAGTAGTTTCTGACCCTTTATATAGTCTCCATAGAGACTTGATGATCCCTTTCCTGTCTTAATTATTTTTTCTGTATCATGAGCAGCTTGAGAAGTGTATGTCCACTGATTGAATGAAATTCCATATGGATTTGCAATCAGTGGCATTCTGCTGTACTTTGTACTTCAAACCATGTGCTAGCCTTGGTGCAAACACAATCAAGCAGTGACCTATGATATGTGAAGTGCATAGTGGGTACATACTGCTATTGAATATACTAATAAAATGCCTCAACATTTGGTGACTGAAAGGAGATTGATGTATAATTTGAATCTGAATCTGAAGGCTTTTTTGCAAGTAGACTTTTGTTTTGTTGAAGACCTTGCAAACCAAGATGAAAATATCTATGTTCTTAGTTCCCAGCTAGTAACTAGCCTCTTGAAGTATTTGAAGTGATCTATTGGATATGGGACATCCCTTTGCATGGAGGCATTTACACTCATGTGAAACACAACTGTTTGGATTATCAAACCACAGATGTAATTAAATTGCAAAAAGCTTTGATTGGCTAAGTCCTCCAAAAATGTGACATGAAAAATGATCTTTGGTTTCAAACTTTGGCTTGTTCTCTTCCTTCTTCCTTTGACATTGCAAAACCTCAGGTTGTATTTCAAAGTGGGATATGCAGTGGAATGCTGCTGGAATTTGGGTGGATTTGACAGTCAATGACTTCCACATTCTAATCATACTGATCATGTGATGCACTTCAAGGGTATGAGAAAGGTGCTAATTTATTTGATTTTCCATATAGATTTTTTGGACTTCACAGGATCAGTTATATTGATTGAGGAAAAGGTGACTTACTACATTTCTAGGGTTGAAAATGGAAGCTGCACTGAGGCAGAGGATTATTTTCAGTGACAGACTTGTAAACGATTTCTCACACCATCTGGATTCTTTAGGGTAAATATTTGCATTTGTATAAATATTATGTCCTGCAGATTGTGGTCAAAAAACACTTCTGAAATTCACCATACAGCTAAGAGCATGGCTTCCAGTATTTTCCTTTGCACACAAATTTCGTGAAGACTTTTCGAGGGTCGTTGACAAATTACAGAGATGCTTGATATCACATGTCAAATTCCTAATAGCGGCATCAGTTGTTTGAGAGCTTGCCTGAGCAAGTGAAGCTTGGCCCAGAGTTTCCAAATTGATGACAGAAAAATCCGACACATTTTGCAACATGCAAAAAGCTTCCGAGATAACAAGCCCACCCGGTGTATCGAAATGAACGCGAGTAGACTGGGTTGAACCATTTCCCGTAGCGCCGAGGGAGAGTCCGCTGATCCGCGCGAAAGATCGGCGCACTGCAGCACGTGGATCAACCGCAAGGCGGATGGCGAATCCGCACTCGCTCTCGCGTTCGACAAACCGTGGACGTCGGCGGTGCTTCAGAATAAACGACAACAAACGACGACGACGACGACGATTGTTGTTTGTGCAGAAGAGAGAGGAGAGGATGTGCAGCGATGAAGACAATTGGGCAGGTTGACGACGAGGAAATTGTTCCCAGCTGGTGGACGACAAGCTTCCGTGGAATAGAATGGCGTCTGGAATTGGACAAGCAGCCCTGACGAAGCCATCGCTCTCTCTCTCGCTGGGTCCCTCTTCCTCTTTCCCTTCAACCTTGTACTTCAGACTACTTATACGCCGCTCTTCCTCGTCTCTGCGACATCCCTCCTCTTCCTCATACCACCACCTCCTCCCCGTGCCACTCCCTGCCACCCTCGACGCGTCCTCGTCTGCCCCGACCCCCGCGATGCCCTCTCTTCTCCTCGTCGCCGACATCCTTCTCGGTGGCATCGGGCTCTTCCTCGTCAAACACCTCTTCTTCTCCAACAAGTCCAAGGCGAACGCGAAGGGAGCAGCTGGCTCGCTCCCCCCGGGTCCTACGCCCCGTCCCCTCATCGGAAACCTTCTCGACCTCCCCCCTGCTGGCCAGCAGGAATGGATCCACTGGGCCAAGCACAAGGCCCTGTACGGCCCATTGTCTTCTATCACCGTCTTCGGCCAGCACATTGTCATCATTAATGACGCCCAAATTGCCTTCGACCTCTTCGAGAAGCGTTCTGCAATCTACTCTGACCGTCCGACGCTCGTCTTTGGTGGCGAGATGTGCGGCTGGGAGAACACGCTCGCCATGCAGCATTATTCTCCTCGTTTCCGCGCATACAGGAAGAACATCTATCAATTAATGGGCTCGAAGAACGCGATCAACAAGTTCAACCCCCTCATCGAAGAGGAGACACGCCGCACGCTCATTCGCATCGTCGAGGATCCTCAGCAGCTCATGGGACACATCCGCACGTAAGCATCCGTTCACCGTCTAGTAGCACCGGGAGGCTAGAAGACGCCACCTTGTCCCTCTCATCATCTCAAACCTACTTCATTTCGGCTTCCGCTAACCTAATTCGCTCTCTCGCCTTTTGTTTTCTTAGACAAGCCGGTGCGATCATCCTGAAGATGTCGCATGGATACTCTATCGAACGATCCTACCGTGGTGCGAGGGACCCCTTAGTTGATCTGGCAGACGAAGCACTTGTCCAGTTCTCACTCGCGGCGACGCCTGGCGCCTGGCTTGTCGATGTCATCCCTATCTGTAGGTTTTGCTTTTTTTCTTTCTGAAACTCGGAATTTTTCAACATTGACACTTGCTTCTTAGTGCGCTCACTCCCTTCGTGGATCCCCGGTACCGCATTCCAACGCACGGCATTCCGATGGAAGAGGACGCTCATGGAACTCGCGGAGAAACCTCATGCATTCGTCAAAGCCCAGATGGTGAGTTTCACCGAACAATTTAGCACGGAACTAAGACAAGTTGACTGATTGACGTATGTTTGTTTGCGTTCCGATCGTGATTTTAGAGCCAACACGCGGGAACTCCTTCATACACGTCGTTGCTACTCGAAAGCTTCAACAAAGACTTCGCCGATCAGCCTCAGGAGGTGCGCGACGAAGAGGAATATGTTATCAAATGGAGTGCGGCTTCGATGTACTCTGGAGGCGCTGACACTGTAAGTAGCTTTTCCCGGTCTTATCGGGGGTGGCAGGCATGGTTACTGACTCTGATTTTCAATCAGACCGTGTCTGCGAACTACTCATTTTTCCTCGCAATGACCATGTACCCTGAAGTTTTCGCAAAAGCTCAGGCGGAAGTCGACAGTGTCTTAGGAAACTCCGGTGAAGGCGCAGAAAGGCTCCCTACATTTGAGGATCGTCCGCGGATGCCCTACGTTGAAGCCCTTCTCAAGGAGGTCTTGCGTTGGAATCCTGTCGGTCCCATGGGTAAGATCAGACTGTATGCGCGCTCGAAGTCAGCTGAATTGACAAATTTTACTTTCCAGGTCTGCCTCATGTTACTACGGAAGATGACGTTTACATGGGGTACAAGATTCCCAAGGGCGCTATCCTCCAGGCAAACATTTGGTATGTGGCAATTGTCCCGTCTTATTTCGGTTTATGTCTTCCCTTCCACCTTCGACACAATCCGCATATCCTCGATTGCCAATTTTACTTTTCCCCTGTCGAAGACCCATGACTTTGTGGCATTTGACATTTTGTCTACGTCCTTAACGCCGCCCAACGTATTCCTCATCGCATCGTGCTCAACGACTGACATCTATCCCTCTTGGCAGGCAATTCACGCATGATCCTGAGGCATTCCATGATCCTTTCGTATTCAAGCCCGAACGATTCCTTGGTGACAAGCCTGAATTCGACACTCACGGACTCAGCTTTGGCTTCGGTCGCAGGTACGAACGGGTTTTTGTATCCCGGAAGCATTCTACTGCATTTGCTCATCTCTCGCTTTCTTCCGCTACAGAATATGCCCTGGAAAGGAACTCGCTGACGCATCGATGTTTATGTTCATCGCGACGTGCCTCGCTGTGCTGGACATTCGCAAGGCGCGTGACGACAACGGCCAGGTCGTCGAGCCAGTGTACCAGTACACGCCCGGCATCATCAGTCACCCTATGGAATTCAAGTGCTCGATCCGCCCGAGGAGCGAGCGCGCGGCGGCGATCATCAAACACGTTGAGGACGAACATCCATTTGCGAAGAGCGACGCAGATGCGATTGCTCAACTCAAGTGGGAGTAAAGGGAGGACTCAGTTCATTGCTACATTACATACGATCGTTCTTTTTTTTGCCCCTCCATATACATACGCAGCATACCATTCGACACTACCAAGGCCCTCTGCGGTCGGATTTCGCGTAACCTGCTTTTTTGTCATTTTTGAAACCGTCGACGACGACGACGAGTTGTACCCTGCCCTCTTGATCCCTGGAGTTATGATTATTGCTTTCCCTTCCTTCGCCTTGCTACAATATTAGATATCGCATCCCACCCAGTCCATCACTTAATTTCCTTCCTACTCTTGCTCCCCATCCATCCATGACATCGCATCACCGACTTGCTTCTTTGCTCTATCACCCGATTTTTGTCACAACCTCAAATGGTTTCTGTCCGGAAAAGTTATAAACAATAGTGTACGTACCGGAGCTGTAAAAACTGTAATAATGTGGAGACTGTAATAGGATCACTGTGGATCCTGTCGAAAATAGGACACAGCTATGATTCGAATGAGACTGGCAATTGTGTGCATAGGAGTTTAACAAGTTCAGGAGAAGACGAGATCTATATTAAGGCGTCTGCGGAACGTCTCAATTGTCCTCTACTAGGTATTTCCGCAATTGTGAGGAAGATATGTATGCCTTTGCCGGGTTTTCTAATTCTATGGGCTCTGCGTCTGTTGTAATCAATGTTTCTACCATAATGGATATGGTAGATGTCATTGACGAGTGAGCGTGACTGCTGGAATGAAATTGCCCAGGAGCTGGGACCAAGGTCGGCAAGCTGGTGGACGACTCGCGTGAGTCGTATTCCGCGAATTTCACCCCCGTACTGGTAGCAATGTCGTTGGAGTTGTGACGGCCGAGCTTGACGTCCCGAAAGACCTTGCACGCCATTATATTTACGAGGGTTGCGTAGGGCGCGGCGATGTTGGATTTCATGACGGGATGTACAGAGGGGAGGAAGGTCATGATAATCATCCCGACGGTTGCTACTAGCGATACTCTGGTGGTGTGTTAGAAACAGAAACAGGAAAGACGAGAGGCTACACTTACAAATAATACTGTTGCCCCCCGCGCAAGAGCGTCCTCGCGATCGTCGGGAGCGAAACCTTGCGCTTCCAGACGAGGCACTTCAGGCGGTCGAAGTGGCTCATGGTGTCCTCGTCCGGGAAGTTGCTCATGAGCTGCAGGGAGACGGCGAGGAAGACGGCGGTGTCGTTGAGGAAGGTCGTGAGGAGGCACACGGCGCAGATGGGCTTATAGCCAGATTGGATGCAGATGTGCGAGGAGGAGAGGAAGGTGATGAATTTGCTGCTGCTGCTGTCTGCGTTCGTGTCGTCTCCATTATTTTTAATGATATTGTTGATAGCATCGCTGACGGTGTGAAGTTCGACTTCATTCCCCTTGACGTAGAAGAGGAGGAGGAAGCAGGTGGCAGCGGTGGCAAACCAGAGGAGGAAGAAAAAGGATTGAGTCCAGGGCCTTTTGTAGAAGACGGCGCGTACGCGGAGGAAGAAGAGGAGGAGAGTTGCGAGGTGACCTAGTAGAAAGAGGATCATGTTCGCCTTGGAGGCGGCTTCGCATGAGACTTGTGAACCTGCTGGAAGGCGGGTTGTGATGTGTCAGTTAATTCAAACGTATAAAGCATAGAAGTGAGATTTACTCGAGAATATTACGGCTGTCACTACGCCTGATAATGTGAATATCCTAGATATAGTTTTGAATTAAAGAAAGGTAGAAGGGGAGGTTTGGGCTCACCTTGAGATAAAATAAATAAAAACTGGAAGAGACAACCTGCCTGCGATGATTGATATTTCAGCATCCACATGCGTTATGAGATCCCAAGATAATGCCTAAGGTGTGATCATCAATTGCTTGGTTTCCGGACATGTCGTTATTGCAACGGAGAGGACCTTACTGTCAACGTTGATACAAGTGCGTACCTGCCGAACTGCGCCTCCTTCAGGAATCGCAGTAAGATATGGATATGGGGGGACATATAATTCAAGGGTACGTTTCTGATTAATGAGTTTCAAGTTCGCGATGGGTTTCGGGAGATAGGGGGCAGGATGTCCTGCATCGACGTTCATTGCGGTTTGAGGTCCTTTTCTGCGTCTTGCCGCGCCGTCTGTCTGGTAATATCCACATAAAAGTATGAAGCAACTGCTTCGTATGGGATGCAACTCTCGAGTAGGATTCTCATTCTGAGGGATTCGCTATTTTAAAATGGGTTATCGGCGATATTTCGTAGTGGTATTTGGAGATGCATCATTTTACTGTGCAAGGCAGAGCGTCGAACGCCCCCAGTTTTTTCTACGAATGGATTCAGTACTTTTTGAACGCGAATGTACTTCGGCTCTCCTTCTTATTCTCGATATTCATATCCACTTTCTGTTGCGATGGCCCCTGTGCGTTGGTGAACACGAAACAAGTTCAAGTTCGAAACTGTGTCGAACTCGACGCGTCGCGTCACGCGATTCGTCATCAACAATGTGGGAACATAAATTTCGAACGATTTTTCGTGAATTTATTCTTGGTCACGACTCACGAACCCGCTGTCCAGATGATTTTTCCGAGTCCTTGAGCTTCTATCCATTTTGTGCTTAGACCTTTTTTGATGAAAAACTGACAGAGCCCAGGTCATTGAAATTGGTGAGTTACATTTCCCAAATGTTGCTGGGAACTTGACGGCTCACTTTTACATCCGTGAACCATTTGCAGCTGTGAAAACTCGAGTCCTAATCTTTTCGAGCAAGATTTCAGATCTTACGAGCTTCGTGATTTCTAGTGCAGAGACTGTGTGCCATGTAGAAGGCAATTTGACGACTCCCGGAACGCCTCGAAGGACGGAGAAACTGCACTGCAGTTTGGCGCTCTAAGACATCTTGTGGGAGTACGGTATCGAGCAATACCAGAGAGGGATAGTTGGAGTCGAAGATTTCTAGCTCTCTCGAATCTTAGGATGGATCATGACCAAGGTGCGTTCTATACTCTACTTTCAATAACACCATAACCATCGTCGACTTTCCAGGAAACCTTGATGCATCTGGAAATTTACTTTTCGAGTTTGGAGACCATCTATTTCGAGTCTCCAGACAAAGTTGGCTCCCATCCAGAACAGAGCCTTCTTCCAAAGCACGCAGCTCAGGTTCTTTCCGCTCTTACGTGACTTCGCCGATCTTCGCAAACGCGCATGGTTCCTCGCCGGTCCCTTCCCACATGCATCTTGCTGAAGAGTTCGATTCTAGCTCGCCGAGTGTCAAGGCGCAGAAGAAGTTTTTCGTTCCTCCTTCCTCGAATGTTGTTGCTATTACGAGCGCGTGGCCTTGGAGATTTTTCTATCCGGTCCCATGATTTGGAGCTCGGCGGGCGGCCACGAGTTCATTCATCTCATCTAATAACAGTACTTTTGTTCTGTTCCATTCCGGACTTCCGTATGGCAACACCGTATCGGACAAGTTGCGTGATTCTGGACTCAGGCTACTGAACTGCTTTCGGTCATGAAGAACGAGAGTGAAGTGGTGCTAGTTTTTCTGGAGTGCTGTTTCTTCCGTATTCGCGTGCCTCTCGTGTGGAGATCTCCGACTTCGACTCGATGGTGCATTCCGCTCCTCCATTTCCATGTCGCATCATTCTGCAAACCGGTAACCAACAGATGTTAGGAACAGCGTGCAAGAAGGTCAGTAGTGTGTTTCGTTTTGATATTCGATTTATAGTGTGCATTGACGATCTTAGATTTGCTGGCCTAACGTTACTTGCGGTGCGTTGGTGATCGCATTCGGCTGCTTCCTTGTCTAGGAATCGGCCAAGTTCAGGTGCAAACCTTTCCTTGCGATTCCTTAATGAAGCGCTTGGATTGTTTGAGTATTAGGGACACCGGCGGAAGGACGTCGATCTACGATTGTGTTGAACCTGGAGTATTAGTTCGCCTATCATCGGACAAGATATGTTTCCTTGACGAATCGGGAGAACTCGAAAACGGCGACCTCGTAAAAATGCGGATTCGACTACTCTGCGCTTCGTCTGGCTATGGGGTGTGACAATTCGTCGATAGTGAGTACCACCCTTTTTGTCAGCGCTCCAGACGAGGCCATCCAAAGCACTCTCACAGCTGATCACCCTTTGCTGCAGTGATGCTTCTTCTTGACGGAGCGTTCATCTCGGCCGGTATTGAGCTTTCCCGATTACGACTTTCAGTAGAGGTCTGTTCCTGATCTTTTTTGAAGTCGTTGGCGAAGGACAAGGACAGCACGAGTCTCGTGCTACGATATCGCGAGGCATTTATATTGAATATTGACAAGGCGCCCTCGTCATTCCGCTTGGTCGTTTGTTCACTTTTTGGGAGCGTTGTGTACTGCCACCACAATGAGATCGGCGCGACTCGCCGCCACATTTTACGTCTTAGACGATGTCTTTGATCCAAAGGAGGTGTGTGATCGTGAGTGTCTTTTTGGTCTTGAAATACGTAGCGTTGTTGACGGATATTCAGTTGTTCATTTGTCGCTTCGTCGTTTGGGTTCAAGTTCATACATGTTCCACCTCTTTCTCCGGCGACCGCATAAGTCCCAGATACCCATATGCTCAGAGTCCGAGTACGTGAAGCAAGTCTCATCGTGCGTTTGAAAGGACCTCGGAGATGAGCGGACTCTGACTTGCGATTTTCATTCATTTTAGCTTACATGTATCGGTCAGATTGACTACGATCACTACGCTCACTAGACTTACGACCTGCTGTTGAGCGAATACTCCCCCGCGGTTTGCTATCGGCGATTTGGAAGTATACTAGTGAAGGGGCAAAGTGCTATAGTCGTTCAGCTCTTTGAGACGGATATGGGCAATCGTCCTCATCACCACTGCCGCGCTTGGGAATTTCGACAAATCCGGGACGAAAACTTGCGGGTGCACAGAAATTTGCATTGGAGCTCTCTCATGGGCAAAAAAACTATCTCTGGCGTCTGCTACTTGAAGTCGAACGTTGAGCCGCTCATGAAAGCTTTTCGGAGGGGAGATATGTTGCACCCTCTTTGACAAGGCGGTCGGAAGGAAGACAGTCGGAGGAATCTTTGTCGGAATGGAACTGAGACGGACGAATGGGAGGACGTGCTGATTGCGGAAGAGAAAGAACCGTCTCTGGCAAGTGCGGGGTAAATTGTTAGTTTGTAAGACAGCGTGAACATCTCGCCGTCCGAAGGTCGCACCTGTTGAGTAGCACCCAGGTGAGTATATGCGTTTCAAAAATCAATCCAAGAGATAGAGATGCCTAACGAATGTTCACTTCTGGGTTCAATGAATCGCGAGGCAGATCTCTCGACTACTAGTGCCAATAATGCTAGCGGATTTGCGTCGACTCCGGAGAGCCCACTCTTCCTCAAAGTACATCCCAACATGGTTTGGGCGGCGTTAGGCTGTTGACTGGGTGACAGCCTTTTCTTCGGTGGGAGAGACTGTCTCCCTTTTTCTGATAGCGGATTTAGACGAAGCCAGGGCGGTTTTTCATTATCAGTTATGCCTGTGCAGCTGTCTGACAGCCTAGCGACTTCGCGAACTCTACTTTGCCCGTCGAAAGAGACGTCCAAGCCAGGCCGAACACGTCTCCCTTATCCGGATTCCTATGTCCACTCCCGGAATCTCTTTCTAAAAGGCGAGATATATAAAATAACGCAGTCACGGTCGCCTTCGTCCTCTTCCTCACCGCATTTCCAGGCTCCCAGGCTCCTTTCGAATTCGCTTTCGACGAGGAATCCTCCTTCCGTGTGGCACGAACGAACTCCTCCCTCTAACCATCTTGACCTCCGACCACCACCATCTCCGCCGCCATGAGTTCTCCAGCAGCGCTCCCCGCCCTCGACAACACGGTCAGTGCCACCCGTGAACGACGCGTCGAGACGCGTCAAGCTGACTCGATCTCCACTTGCAGATGGGCGCGTTGTACGTCGGTGTCCTGTAAGTATAACGCGTCGTTCAATCGTTGAGCTTTAACTAATGCACATTGGTACTCTAGATTAGCCATGGGGTAAGGACAACAGTGGTCTCGTCGCGCATATACTCACTACAGCGTGTAGTCTTTGGGGCGTGTCTTCTTTGCAGATGTACTACTACTTCAACGTACGCTACCAATGTGCTCTTTTTGACATTGACTTTGTCTAACGGATCTCGATTCGTAGCGCTATTCGAAGGACGACTATAGACTTAAGCTTCTTGTACGTACATTCTGTCAAATCCTTAATGCCACTCGGGTTCATTCTAATCGCTCCCGACGCCTTGCAGGTCGTTCTCGTCTGGCTCCTCGACACTGCGCACCAAGCACTGATATCGCATACGGCGTACTCGTATTTGATCACGAACTATGCAAACCCGGTGTACCTCGGGCACATCGTGCGGTGAGTGTAGATTCGGTTTTTTGCCGTCAAAGTTCCGTACTCATTTTGTCGTAGGAGCCTTGTTGTGAGTTCTTCTTTGATACAGATTCGCCGTGATGCTCAGCCACATGTCGATCCGCTCAGGTCATGGTCCAATTCAGCGTACGTATTTATCGCTCAAATTTCCTGCGACGATACTCACCCTATGGTCTCCAGGCGTTCATCTGTCTCGCTGTGCAACTTTTCCTGGTCCAGCGTGTCTGGGCGCGTACGTTTTTCTGATATCCCTAACACATGCTTGGGAATTGACAGATTCCACGTTTGACAGTTAGCCACCGCAATATTCCGGTCACTGTGATCCTGGTCCGTAGGACATTTGCTGTGAATGCATGGACTATATGCTGATTATTCTATTCTCATCAGCTGCTTCTGGTTACTGGGGAATTTATCTCCACAACGCGTAAGTTCCTTGCTCATCGCATCGAGTACTTCTTTCTGAGATTTTCCTTGATGCAAATATAGTTTACTTCGCAAGAGCGTAAGTCTGTTCCTATTATTATGCAAAGCGCTGCTTAGTGACCCGTCTTCGTCCTGCAGAATTCAATTCGAGCTCTTTTCGGAGCTTCCAGAGATCTTCAACATTTCGCGCTCGATCAATATCCTCGGCGCCGCCAGCGATGTCGCGATTGCTCTCACCTTGATTTTCTTGCTCCAACGCTCCCGCACAGGCTTCTCCCGTAGTGAGACTATTATCACGAAGCTGGTCATTTTCACGATCAACACGGGTTTGCTCACGAGCGGGTGTGCCGTTATGAGTCTCATCACTGTAAGTCGAGCGGGTCTCAAATTGTTTTGACGCTTTTGTTGACACTTTTGTGTAGATAACCGTTTTCCCGAACAACTTCATATACATCACCTTCTTCGTCCTCATCAGCAAGTGTGAGTTAGGCTCAATCTCCATGAAATTTATTTATATAGACTTATGCCTGATTATTTTCAGTGTACACAAATACACTATTTGCGACGTGAGTAACGGTATTTTCCGATTCCGCTGGCGTACTGAGAACATATTTTATTCTCAGGTTGAATGCAAGGAAGAGCACCCGCGGAGGATTACCCGATGACACGGAAAATGGTTTGACATCTTCGACCATTAACAACGTCAGCATGAGTAGGATGCGTCCGCGTGCGTACGACGTTGAGGCTGTCAACACGATGAAGGTTTGTGTCATCTGATGTCAATCGGAAATTCGTGGCTGAGCATTGCACTGGAATACAGGCGAGTCAGTTGGCGTCCCAACGCGGTGGCATCCTTTCTATCAAGGTCGATACCGAGACTACCAATGATGTTGTCAGGGTGAGTGGACATTGATTTACTAAATCACCTCGAGCTCACAGAAATTAATAGCCCACAACGGGTTCGCGAGAGCGCAAGGACTCGAGCAGCGACTCGGACTCTGCATACCCCTACGAAGCAAAATTGGCGTTATAAATGCATCGTGGTCTACTCCGGAGGTCAAGCTGGTTTGGTCTGCATTTGTCTCGCCGGTCGGACTTGCGACAGATGCTTCATCAAAAGATTCGACAACGGGTCCAACACTCATTCATTCCTTTCCAAGTTCATCTTTGCGCGTCACCCGATGTCATCGTTTTTCGTAGAGGATTTCTTTTTTTTCATTTCGTCCATCCATCCAAAGCGCATGTGCTTACTATTTGATGCGCTGCTTCTCCATCCCTTCGATTCCGAAACCCCCCTTCGATTATTCCGCCTCCCAAGCCGCTGTCACACATCCATGTAGCGCTCAACCCTTTCGAAATTCAATCCCACCTTCGAGCTTCCGTATTTATCCCTTGAACGGGGAACCCCAGTATGTAGCCTTTATTCATTTCTCCGCACCAAGATTCAGTGTCTGTGCGATGTGTAACAAAAATTGTAGATTGTACGTAGACTTACGAAACATGCATGAAATTGCAACAAAGCAAATTGCAAAATCACGCTCGGCTTGTCGACGAAACCGATTCGAATATATGCGTGCCAAATGCCAAACAGAGTCGAATCCAGCTGAATCTCTGACATGTGTATCACGAAGATACATGGGTTATTATGCACGAGTTGCTGCAAGCAACGGGCACACGGAATTTGCCGAAATTCACTTTGCAGAAATGTAAACACATACAAACAAGCTTCATCCATATAAACTTCATCGCCGTTGCATCAAATCTTTACAATGCCTTGCGCTCGGCTCATGGTGTAGAACTACACTACAAGTTAACCAGATCTTGAAGAGATTTACATTCGACAAGTAGCACACCGGAGAAAATGAACGACTCGCATATTTTCGTCCGTGGTTTTGCAATCAGTATGCGAGAAACCGAGATCTTCTCCCTTCTCGACTTATGTTAGTGCAAGGTAGGTGTAGACGGGCCGTTCTTCTTTTCGTTCTGAGCTCTGAGGGAAACGTTTACATTCAATAAATAGTATGACAACAGCAGACTGAGTAGTAAAACAGCATGTATGGAGACCGAGTGGCAGAACAAATTTCAATGACTTCTCTACGATTCATCGACGTTTATTCTGGGTCAGTACTTTTGTCATCTGTCCTGTAGATACATAAGAGAACACCTGAGAAGTTACTCCTCATCTTCAAACCGCAACACCTGCGCATCCTCGTCGACGGGGACATTCCTGTACCCACCACGCGATCTTCGTAAGCTAGGCATAGACGAGGATATGCGCTCCCATGCAATACCAGCGACGCCAACCAGGAACCATGGCACCGATGCGAGGGTCGCGAGAGCACCAGAATCCGATTGGTAGGGATACGCAGGGCGTATATCTGAACCGCCTGGTAGACGGATGGCTCTGTTTATTTTTACAGAAGGCGATTTTGTCAGGAGTGCTCTCTGTCGGAGAAATAGGGAGATCACGACGTACCCTCTCATGAACCCGCTCTTCTTGTACACCCAGTAGCCTACCAGCAGAGCGATTGCCGTAGGGACGAACAGGACGAAGACCCAGAAGAAGAATCCGTGCCCGCGGACGCCAGGGCATCTGTGAGAATTACCCTGGTGGATTTTAAGGCCCCCTTCGCACGAGGAGTATGGGATCTTCCGGTACGCAGTGCGATCGTACCAGAATTCGTCGTCGTACGAGCACGTCTCGTCGTTCGGGAGAGGCTGGGCACCAGAGACGAGGACACAGTCCCCGTTGTCGTTCAGAACGTGGTTAAATTCGCTAATAAGAAAACAAGTTTAGTGGTCCGCTCAAAGACACTTTCAACATGAATGAAAAATGGGTGCTCACCACTCGAAGTCGACCCGTGTGCACTGACAGTTGTGTACAACTTTCTCCTCAATCTTCTTCTGCGTTCCGATGTAGCAGTTTGCAGTGCGGACGCGGCGATGATATAAAGTCTGAAAGTGAAGGAATATATTAAAAGCATTCGACGGCATAAAAGAAAGGACATACCTGTCTTCCGAATAGACATTGTTCTGTCCTCTCCTCCGATGGGCTCCACAGCTCGAAATCGTCGTTATTCGGATTTTCAGCATCGAGAACGCCTATATAAGTCAGTGTTAGCGAGATGGTGAAATAGCCTTCAAGGTGATGTAGATCATCTTACATTGTCTTCGTGTTAGAGAAGAGAAATCCAATTGAATCGCAACAGCAGAAGCGACAGAACGTGGATAGTAACCAAAGAGGATGAATCGGCGACTGGTATCTTCCGGGACGTCCACGATAGACTTCACCCGCACCTTGTCTTGTCCCGGGCCAGCGAAAACATATTCACGCCATGTGCGGCCCTCGTCAATTGTGTAGAGGACGCGGTCGGTCGGCTCTTCATCGTTGGCGATGACGATAATCGAGCCTGAATCACCGAACTCCCAGAGATGAGCGTCTTTGTGCACCTCTTCCCAGGTGAACCCAGCATCGCGACTCAAGAATGTATCGCTTTCAGTGTATGGTTTGAGCGTCTCGCTCACACTACCAACAACCATCATAAGTCCAGGAACAGATGGACTGCTATACGTTGCTCGAGAGTCATATCTCTCAGTGTAACCATGAATTTGAAGGGAACAGCTCTGGAAGTCGGTTTGCATCAGATAAATAAGTTTCGATGGATCATTTATCGCGTACCGTCGATGTGCAATCATAAGATTGCCCATTTGAGTCCACACTAGGTGGCGTCAGCGGCTTCCATGATCCACCTGCAAAAGTATAAGAACAAACGGACATGCTTAACAGCGCGTTTCTTACCGTCGTTGTGCGTGATTCGACTAGCAAGATCTTTGCGTCCGGACATTCTCGCAGCATCGGGGTTCGCGACGACATTTATTACGGCGATCCCGTCCAACCCGATCATCTTTTCGAAGTCCACAAACCCGCGGTCGTTTCGATTCACATAGTCAATCGAGACTCCGAAGTACGTTCCGTTTCCGTTAGATTTCATTATGACACCCCAGTACGGGTTCGGGAACTCGGAAGTCGTCAAATGCATAAATACCGCTTTGGTGCTCGATTCGAGGATTGTGTATGCCTGCCAAAAGAATAAACACCACACTTTTTCAAGTAGAGCACGACGAGACACTTACATGGTTTTCTGGCCGCAAGGACGAGGGGAATACGCCTGTTGCAAAGTTTCGACCATCAAGCGAGACTTGGAGATCAAGGGATTGTCTTTGTTCTTGATACTGCAAAAGAATCGTCAGTCTTCCAAAGTCAATATAAATGCCAACTACAAACCTCTGCGACGATCAGGAACTCAGAAAACTTGGCAAATCCAACAACACGCTCGAATAGAACCCGCTTGTTCTTCGAGAAGAATGACGAGCCGCCAACGAGCTGCAGGGGATTATCATTCACTTGGAACGTCCGCTGGTTGCCCTTCTTATCACGATAGGACTCGCACAGCACTTGGGTGCTGTCGATTTTAAGTTCGGCGTCGCGAGCCCAAGCACAGTTTCGGACGTAAGACTCCATACGAGTCCAACTCTGGCCGTTGTTCGTCGAGTAAGAAGCCTCTGCGCGACAGTTTTGATGACCGCCCTCGCAGCCAACATCGCCAGTCCAGATCAGGTATTCTGACGATGTGGGGTGGAAGTGGAGGATGCCTGCGCCGAACGAGTTGGGTGGCGCGGGTGCTTCGAAGGAGCGCCAATTTCGACCAGTGTCGATTGTATAGTAAACCTTTCGTGACCCGGTGATGAGATACGCCCGGTCATGCGAAAAGGTGTGAAGGTAGAAAGCAAGGAATCGTTCCTCAGGGAATTGACGCGCCCATGTGTATCCTTCGTTGCTCGATTGCCAAATGGAACCATCGTTCAGGCGAACGAGTATAGTCTAAAGAAAACATGAATTATCCACGGATTGCAACATTATAACGGACTGACTGTTGACTCCTTGAAGTAAGCATATTGAACGACTTCCGAGGGGAATTCGAACTGTCACTCGGTTTAATACATTTGAATAGAATCTGAGCTAGGGACGACGTACGATCTGATGAGTGACTTCCCCTTCCTCGGGTTGCGCTGTTCAGTAGATGCAGTCTGGATAAGCAAAACCTCAACAAGCTGGCACATCTACGGACCTTGAGAACAATCTTTGCGGACAGGCTCATCTTTCTTGACTCCCCGATTCCTATCGCAAGAGTTACCAGGGATGAGTCTGTAGCCGGAAGACCCCATGTACTTGTCTTTGGGGTCGATGCAGACATTGGCGGGTATGGGTTCGGGTCCAGTAGGCACGCAAGAAGAGCCCGAGCGGATGAAGTTGTAGTCGCTACATCAAGCATCTCTCAGTACGGTCCCAAACACTATTTTGACTGAACATCCTCACCATTCGTAGTCCTCATCTGTGCAAGGGCAATTCTCTTCGTGTTCGACAGGGTCTTGGAACTTATTGCCAACATAGCAGTCTGCGTCCTCTTTCCTTCGCATGTACCATTGCTACTCTGAGTTAGAAGTGATAAAAGGGCGGAGGAAGATGAGCGTACCTTATGACCCATAACGCACTCTTTTCCTTGTCCAGTTCTGGCGTACCATTTGTCAAAGTCCCTGTCACCACACTGCCTGCTACGAGTATTTGCGAAATCAAGGAATGCGACGGCAACCTTCCCAGCATTAGAGGACTGGTCCTCGCGAGCCAGCTGACCAATGAGCGTGAACTTTTGCGAAGTCGAATCCGGCACTGTGGTCAATGCCTTGACTCGCATATGAACATCGAGTGACTGCGTCTTCCTACAGTTTCAAAACAAGAATGAGATTTGGAAAATCGTCGGTTTGAGATAGAAACGCACCATGTTCTACCAAAGTCTGTGCTCCATTTAACCTCACCGATGTTCTGCCCGTCAGCGTCGCTCGCGAGGACTATCACGCTCCCGCTGTCACCGAACTCATACTTATTTGGGCCTTTCGCAATCATCCGCCACGTCACACCCGCATCCGTGCTCATAAAGGTGTCACATTCGTCATATCGGCGAAGGTAGGAACCAACAGAGCCCACTGCGATCAGTATGCCAGGTGCGGGAGATGAGAAGATGCGACCCAGATTGTGAGGGCTTGTGATAGAGTGGAGGTGGAGGGAGCAGTCCAGGTTGGGCGATGAAGGAGAGCACGCCAATGTGTTTCCGTCTACGTCCGTTCGAGGAGCTTCAACCTTTGACCAAGTACGACCTGAGAGAAAAAAAAGCTTATGATTAGTACGCAAACGAAACTCGAGAACCAGTAGAACAGCACTCGCTCACCGTCATCGAAAGTTATTCTGGATATGACTTCCTTGGGAACACCTCTTCCAAGGACATCCTGTCCGTTTCCGATCACGTTCGCAAGACCAACACCTTCGACGCCAAATACATTCTCGTAGTCGACGAAACCCATATCATTCCGGTTCGTGTTCGACAAACTCTCGACGAATTCCGTCCCGTTGGAGTTACTCACAAAAAGTGTACCGATCGTGTCCAAAATGGGTATTGAAGGATGCCGAGAGGTCGGAGGCATCAATAGAACGTCAATGCCCAGAGAATGCGTCGAGGATTCAACGATGGTGTACGAGTTCTCGCGGAGTTGCGCAGAGGACTGATGCGGGAAATGCGCACGAGCCCAAAATTTCGCATCTGTACTGACGTACAACTGCATCTCGCCATCTCCAGGGTTCTTCGAACTCGACATGTCCTTCAAGGCGACTACTGCGAACTTGGAAACGATGGCAAGGGCGAGCACGCCTCGAGAGTTCTTCGCGCCTATTCCGAGGTCCACAACAGACTTATCCTGGTCGAAGAAGTCTGTCGAAGAGAAGAGGCGTGAAGATGCGAGGCTTGCGCTACCACTAGCAGACTCTTCGAATGCGACGCAGAAAACGAGATCATGATGTGCACTGTGCTTGAAGTCCTTCGTGGAATGTGCGAATTGGCAGCGGTTCGTGTCCTTCAGCATTAATTTGAGTTCGCTAGAAAAGGCGTCTTTCGTGTAGTAGGTCTCGTCACGGCATATGCTACCCCAGCCCCATGATGACTTTTCGCATTTAGTTGCTTGATAGAGGATCAGACCGTAGCTTGCGGGATCAGAGTGAAAAGAGAGCGGATTAGGGACGAAGGCGGGAGAGGAAGGTGTGCTGAAGGATTGCCATGTAGTTCCACGATCTTGAGAGCGGTAGTGAGTGGTTCCCTTCGTCAAAACGAACACCTAAGATAGCAGTTAGCTGTGAAATTACTAGACACATTCATCCCGCGATTAGGGTTCGAGTGCATGAATCCACCAGAGCCTGCGCTCCAACGATAGGCTGCGCACTTGGATTCATGGCGGAATATTACAGCCCATATTCGAGAAATGCAACATATCGGCATGAATACGCACATAGTGGTTGTCAAAGGGGTGTTCTATAATCATGGACGCTTCACTTGGTATATCAGCTTTCGCCCAAGATTTCCCCTCGTCATGAGAAACGTGGACGACTCCTTCGACTGGGTCTAAGTAGAACGCATCCTGCACACCAAAGTAAACAATAGAACATGCCTATGATTGACGTTATATGCGCACCGTTGTATCCTCGAGAAAGAAGTAGCGCGAAGGGAAATTTGGAAAGTTAGTGACCGAAACTTGCTGAGCGCGAGCTGATTTTAGGAAACCGGAGAATAAGGTGGACAAGAAGAGAAATGATAAGACATAGGATACCGTCCTGTGTCGTGGCTCCATCGTCAGACGGCGACAACGACAGCAGCGACGAGGAGGAAGGAAGAGTTGCTGTTCGACGCGCTCACTGTGCTGCGTACGACGTGGTCATCGTGTGGAACCCTGGTGAGAACACGATTCCATAACAGGTTGCTTCCGACTTGACTTCGAACAGCGACCACGACGACCACCACAATATGATATAAGTTGAATATGCGAGACACGAACGGCGGCGACAATCGACTTCGGGTGAGCTTTGCTGGTGAAGGATTTACCCTAGATTCTGTAGACAAACTCACGGAAGCTCGGATGGTATGTCGCCGTTATCTCTTTTGTTTTGCCTTCTTCTCAACTATGCTGTTGCAGCGTCACGCACCGTGTCTACCGCTTTCTTCCTAGATAACATATCTGTCCTGAACTATGAACAAAGCAAATAAAAGGATTCATTAAGGCCTCGTTTGCATATCAAGGATAGGCGAATCGCGAGGCAATTTGAGGATCAATCAATGTCGACTGCGTCATATCGCTGTTCGTCCGTGTCAGCCAGTGTTCGTTCTCGAAGGCGATTTCTTCCGTCGCGCGGTTAAGGCCGGCTCTGGGATAGACATTGTCTCTCGTCCGATGTCTTCGTTTGCGACCGCAGTCCCAACGATCGCAGACCTTGGGGCCAGCTCAGTCGCGGGTCATTCGCCGAGCCAACAGACTCGCCAACGTGCGCCCAGCCAGCGGCCAGAGTCTCATTTACGGCGAGTCACCAGTCCTTCTTTGAACTTTGCTGGCATCCGACTCTAATCATATTTTAGACGTGCAAGGTAAGCTGCACATGCTCCGACCTTGCACGGATCCAATCTCGGAGAAACATTCTCTCTATATACACCTCATCTCTCCCCAGCCTTCCAGCCTCCCTCTCACTCTCTTACCAAACTCACGACCGACCCTCAGATATGTCGGATGCCGGAGATGTACAGAAGACTAATGGATTAGTATGTTTCACCAACTGCTTATTGCCCCAGGAGGATGGCAAACTGGTCGAGCGCGACCTTTGGGTCGATGAGCAGCGCGGCGTCATTCTAGACGCGCAGGTACGCAATGCACTCATTCTTGCACGACATTATCCAACTGAACGAACTATAACAGAAAACCTTTTTTATTCGCAAAGAGAGACCAGATACCGTCATTGATCTCGGAGGCAACATCCTCAGCCCAGGCCTCATAGACATTCAGATCAATGGCGCATACAACTTCGACTTTAGTGTATACGAAGGTGACGACGAAGCATACCTCGCTGGACTCGACATGGTTGCGCGCCGTATCGTCGAAACGGGTGTCACGTCGCTTCTGCCCACCATCATCACACAATCCTCGAATTTGTACCCCTCCTTGCTTCGTCTCCTCAAACCATTCACCCCTGCTCCTGACAGCCGTACGGGCAGCGCTGGCGGGGCGACGATGCTTGGTTGGCACGCCGAAGGCCCTTTCCTCCAGCCCCTCAAGCGCGGCGCGCACTCGAACTCTCTCTTGCGCTCCGCTCCGGATGGTTGGGAAGATGTGCAGAACGTGTACGGCGATTCCAACCTCGCTCTCAACGAGGACTGGCAGATGCAGAGCGAGGGAGGAGTACGCATGGTCACCATCGCCCCCGAAGTCGAGGGCATGATGGACGTCGTCGCCGAGATGGACCGCCGCGGCGTCGTAGTCTCAATCGGCCACTCCGTCGCGTCTTCCGACATCGCGACACGCGCCCTCCGCAAGGGTGCCCGCCTCATCACGCACCTCTTCAACGCCATGCCACAGCTGCATCACCGTGACCCCGGGATCATTGGCCTCATCGGCGCGTCCCCCGCGTCGTCGCCGGCATTGGCGCCAGTCGTAGCGAAGAGAGATAGCACCGGCTCGGTCGGGGCGACTGGTACATCTAGCCCTGCGACGCCCAGTTCACCCGCCTTCCGCGCGTTTACTGGTCACCCGATCGGCGTGAGCCGCTCGAAGAGCGGTGCCATAGCATCGGAGGCGATGGACGACTTCGAGACTCCCCCACAGACGCCTATGTTCCGAGCATTCCCCAGTGGCTTTAAGACAGCGCATTCGCGCGTTACTAGCTTGGGCGAGCCTTCGAAGCTCGACCTCAATGAGACGACCGTTCCATTGTCGTCCAGTCCAAAGGAGAAGGTAGCTTTGAAGGAGGTCTCCACAGGCAGTTCGTCGAACTTGAAGGACGAAAGGCCTTACTATGGCATCATTGTCGATGGTGTGCATTCTCATCCCAACTCCGTCCGAGTAAGCTGCCTTTCATTCACATTCACATATTCTATCCATTTATCTCGAAAAAAAATAGCTTGCATATATGGCGCATCAGGACGGTTGCATCCTCATAACAGATGGTACGTACACAACTTTATTGCATCGTTCATCGCTGACGCATATACGCTCCTTTAAAGCCATGAAGATCCTTGACCCCAACATGGCCGACGGACCTCACGCCTGGCGCGAAGACGGCCCGCGGTTTGTCAAGGAAGGTTCCCGTCTATACGTCGAAGGCCACCCCGAGACGCTCGCTGGCTCCGTCATCACGCTCGATGCCTGCGTCCGTAACTTTGTCCGCTTCACCGGTTGCTCAATCGGCGAGGCCCTCCGGTGCGCGACGTACAACCCCGCGAAGTGCCTTGGAATCGAAACCCGCAAGGGCACTCTCCGTGCGGGGGCAGATGCCGACCTTGTAGTTATGGATAAACAGGGCAACGTACTGAACACCTGGGTGCGGGGACGGAAAGTTTGGAGCAAAGCGTGAAGTGAAAGATTAGAGTGCTATGGTTATGCTATTGAAAATCGTAGGATAATCACTACATAATTATCCTTTTTACATCAGTTTCGAATCGGTTTTCCTAAATGCGTCCATCGCCCTTAACGTTGTTCTTGGCAAAAAGTACGCAAGATAGACACGAATCGCAGTAGCTTCGCGGAGAGTTTTGCTAGTAGAGTTGATGATCGGAACGGGATTGCAGGGTAAATAAATATATTCAAAGAAAGTGTCTAACAGAAACGACAGACATCAACAAGCACGAGTCGATGGTTGAAAAATGAATGTCAGGGAAAAGAGTGAGATATTACGACATAAGAGAGGATAAGAACTAGAACTCTAAAGAATCCAAATCCGCAACGCGATTAGCACTTCTGCCACATCTTCACAGAATCACTGTGGAATATCATGAGTCATGCACCACAAAATATGAAGATTTGCAACTTGCATTGCCATTCCACGCTGCTTCGGGTCTGTTGGCCATGTAGGATACCACTGATCTTGAGCCTGAGCGAAGTCATACATCGCACCTAGAGACAGAGCGTCAGAGATGATGATAATGAGCAGTAAGGTGCACTTACTAAGCGACCCATCTAACCAAGGCTTGCCTCCGGCACCGTCTGGGAACCAACCGTTCGTTCCACCAACGGCGACGTTCATAATGAGGTAGAACTGCTGATCAAACGGCGCGCTGTTTCCACGTCCCGCCCAAGGATTGGTGATGGGCACCTCCTGCGTACCATTCAACGCACTGTCGGGGAAGTCTCCGCGCTTGAAGAAAGACTCCTTCTCGAAATTCAGGTCGAGCATGAGATGAAGGCGAGTATCAATGTAAATGCGCATAAACTGGTCCGTCCACTCGAGAGTATACGTGTGGAAGTCGTCATTAAAGTTCTTGTGACGCTCGGTATACCACCCGTACGTCTTCCAGACACTGTTGATGAAGTCGTTCGGCCCCCAGTTGAGCGACGAGCGTACGTAATTGATGCCTTGACGCGGGTAACTCATGTTGTTTCCGCGACTCTCAACGATATCGATCTCGCCTGACATTGGCCATTTCCCGTATGTATTGTTGACGGGCAACATCCAGATAGCAGGCCAAAGCCAATCGCCCTTCGGCATTTTTGCGCGAACTTCCACTCGGCCGTACTGGATGGAAGTAGCACTGCCGTTGACAAGAGTAGAGATCCGGGCGGACTGGACGGGATTGATGATAGTCTTCGTCGTAATGTTGGAGACCGCAGAGCAGGCGGTGAGGTTGGCATCGGTGCAGCCTGTCAGGTTGTACGTGTAGCCGTTGAATACCGAGCTGTTGCCGATCATGTTGGACGTGAGTGTAGGGACGATGTAGAGGATACCATCTTCGATATAAGAGTTGTTCGAAGAGGTAGTTGTCATTTCAAACTCTCCGTTACTGGAAGAAGAAAGCTCAATAAGTAGGTGATGATTGCTACGACCAAATGAACGCACCCAAAGCCACCCATATCGACCTCGTGCATCCAAATCTTGTCGTTGAGCGTCGACGAATTGAACTCCTCGTCCAACACAAGACAAACATTTCCAACAAATTTGACGCTCTTCGCTCCCGTGAAGCAAATCAAACCGGACAGCAAAAAGCCCAACAAGATGAACCCGTACGTCAAAAGACGACTCCAAAGCTCGTTGCGGTCCTTGTGCTGCAACCACGGCTTTGGAATCGACGAGTTGTGTGGGTCATAGTACCTCGGCTTCTTCTTCTTTCCGCCAGTCGTAGCAGCCTCCTTCACTTCATCGTCATAATCCGAAAGTGCAGTCGACCTCTGACGCCTCAAAGTCTTGTGATGTACACCGCCGTGGGTAGGCGTTTCCGGTCTGAATTGACCGGATGCCGTATGCCTCAGCCTCGGAGAACCACGAAGAGCTGGTACGGATAAGGAGTGCTGAAGTGAACGATGAGGGGGACTCGCGAGAGCGTCCCTGGAAAAATGAACACTTGTCGAATGATTGAGGGATCGAGCAGGCATGGGCCGTGGGGACGCGATAGGTGAATGAAGAGGAGAACCTGGTGTGTCGGGAGTACCGAGAAGCGCATTCTGCGAGCTTTGGAAGTTGATGGAATTGATATTAGGCAGGTAAGGATTCAAATAAGGCTGGGCAAGTCCCGGTCGACGAGCCGCGATCCCGCGAGGAGTAGGTGACATGGGAGGCGAAAACGGAGGTGGCGAAAACGGAGGCGACGGTGATCCATAACCTGCAGGACGTCGTCAAATGATGTACACTCATTGACGATTGAACGTACTGTCGTAAATACCAGAAAAAGTTCCGAAAGATCCCTGATGACGAAGAGTTGACGGGACTTCACCGGCCGGAGTGTTGTATGGGTCGTGATGTCCCCTCGCCTGAAGTTCAGAAGGCATATCGGACGCGAAACTATCGCGTCCGCGTAAAGAGTGCTCCAACGGGTGATCGTCCACGTGAGAGATAGAGATATCAGGCGTGACCGGGGCGACGACGGGGGACATCTCAATATCAATTTCTGTGCCTTCCGCCGAGGTGCCTTCCGTTTCCGTTGAGCTCGCTGAGCTTAGGAAGAAGCGTGAAGGTCCCTCCACCACGGGAGGAGGCGAAGGAGACCTGCACTCGTATTCGAAAGCATCGCGAGGCTCGAAGATATCGTTGTCGCTTCGAGATGCCTGAAGAATGCCATGAGAAGTGAGATCGTGCTCGGTTTCGCTTTCCACAGCGTCATGCTGATCGTGAGCAGACATCGCGCATGGAACGTGAAGGAGGAGAAACGTAAAATGACGAAAGTCCAAAGGATAGCTTTGAGGATAACGCATAAATAGGAGCTAGAATTCATCCGCACTTCCGAGACTTCGGGATGACATTTCTGACAACTAGAAACAGTTCGAGATATGCATTCCTGAGTGCCGTGCTGAATGAAGGCCAGCAAAAATGGTACAGACCTGTTATTCTTAAAATCATCGACGGCTTTCAGGGCATATTACCGACCACCTTGACCACATCTTTCACGGCCAACGTAGATTCCAATTGTATGGGTCTTCGACTACAAGGCGCGTTCGCAAGTGAGGACCGTGCCACGATGGTTGTCTCGGATGTTGCATGGTGGAAACCTCTCGATTATGACCACGAGCCGCGACCGTCGTCAAATCTAGGATTTGTTTCAAAGACCGTTCGGGAGTTCAAGTCAGAGAGTAGACGTTAGGCTCAGGAAAGAGACGTCGACCGTCAAAACCTCATGAACTTGAGTTGACGCGACCTAGAATAGAGTCACTGTCGCATTCGAGGTCTAATCCATTCTAGAGCCCATCTTAAATGAATTTGTTGTAAATTAGGAGGTGTATGGGCGAAATGACACCCACTACAAGAAAGTCCGTCAAAAGCTTTTCGATGCTCGTCGAGGTTTTTTGCAAAGTCGCAAACTGTGCATGGCTGTGGCGGTGCGAGGATTCCCGGTTATGCGGGCCATGGTTTGGCCGGATTGTTCAACCATGTTCCGAGTCCGCCTTTCGGAGCTCCTCCACCTCTCTTTCTCTTTCTCTTATAACCCTCGTATCCTCTAAGTAAACCACCTTTTGGACTTTGGAGAAGTGCCGCTATGTTGCGCAAAAGTTACTCTGGTTTACTTGGACCTCGTCTTATGCGGCCGATTGCCGGGTGCAGCAGCTCTCGAATGTTCAATGGGACCGTTATTCGCAGGAATGCCTCTACTTCCGCTACCAGTTCGTACTTTACTCTACCATGCATGCATTTTTAGTCTTATGCTACTATAAACGATAGAACTTTCAAAATTTAACATCGAGGTATGCGCGTACTGAATTTGCGCTCGCGACATATAAACATTTCTGTATTCGTTAGGACCCACTAAAGTTCGACTCACTCTTAACGGAAGAGGAAGTTGCAATAAGGTCGGTGGAGCTTGAAGAATTTCATTGAGTACCGTGATTAACCTCCTCGAAGGGACACCGCTCGAGCCTTTTGCCAGGTAGGTCGGCGTTGATATGTCTATCAAACAATTAAAAATTTTTGTATTGCAGGAATCGCTGCTTCCCCGTGTACTCGAGGCCCATCGGACGGAAGGTAATCATTTTTACAGTGGCGTACTCTTATCGTTACTTTGATGGTCTGATATTCTGCAGTATTCAACAAGGACGTTCTACCCGAGATGGGCAAACTAGGACTCCTTGGGCCGACTATCCAAGGATACGGATGCGCAGGAGTCAGCAGCGTCGCATATGGACTGATCGCTCGCGAGGTGGAACGGCACGTGAAAAAACACTCGTATGTTTGCTTCTGATTCGACCCTTTTTTCAGTGTCGACTCAGGATATCGTTCAACAATGTCTGTGCAATCGTCTCTTGTTATGCACCCCATACACGCGTTTGGCTCAGAGTCGCAGAAAGACAAGTATCTCCCGCGTCTCGCAAAGGGCGAACTAGTCGGCTGTTTTGTGAGTTATGTTCTGCTTTGTGTTCATTTTTGCGACAGAATTTCGAGTATTGATCGTTTATTAGGGATTGACTGAGCCAAATCATGGGAGTGACCCGGCCGGAATGGAAACAACAGCTGTAGAGATTGATGGAGGCTACGAGTTGAATGGAGCCAAAACGTGGATTTCCAACGCACCAGTGGCGTACGCTTCATTAAATGTTCATCTTTGCAGTAGTATTGCTCATCGATATTGGCATTCAGTGACCTCTTTCTTGTGTGGGCTCGCTGCAAATGGGACGGAAAAGTCCGTGGCTTCCTCATTGAGAAGGTAAATGGGTGCAAACCGTTGTTTTTTTCTTCCCCACTCGTCTCACTCCCTTTGTTTTCAACGCAGGGAGAGAAGGGCCTTTCTGCACCTCCTATCAAGAATAAGCTTGCATTACGGGTCTCGGCGACGGGGTCCATCTTCCTGGATAGCGTCAGAGTAAAGCACGACGCGATATTAAACTCTGGATCAGGCTCGGCGGGGCTCGGTGCGCCATTTTCTTGCTTGAACAACGCAAGGTGCGTCGCAAATCTGCACTCCTCCCCTAATGCAAAGGACTGCTGAAATGTTCTCTAGGTTCGGCATCTCATTTGGTGTAATCGGTGCCCTCGAGGATTGCATCACCCGTGCTCGTGAATATGCGCTCGAGCGCAAGCAATTCAAGCGGCCGTTAGCGAGTTTTCAGCTGGTGCAAAAGAAGCTCGTGGATGCACAGACAGAAGCCACTCTCGGTCTACTAGCCAGCTGGCGCGTTGGTCGCCTAAAGGACACTAAGTCGGACGACGGCTCATCATCGTTGTTGGCGCCCGAAATGATCAGCATGGTGAAGCGCAATAATTGCGGGAAAGCTTTGGAACACGCGAGGATCTTGCTCGACATTTTGGGAGGAAACGCATGTGCAGATGAGTGAGTGACGCGAACCGTCTTGTAAGCTCAACTCAATTAATTTCCCTAGATATCATATTGGCCGTCACGTTGCCAATCTCCAGGTTACGAATACCTACGAGGGGACGCACGTAAGCATGTCGCTCGTTCAATTTCACAAATTCGCTAAATAACGCTCAATATTTCCCGTAAACAACAGGACATCCACGCGTTGATTCTTGGCAAAGCTATGACAGGCATCCAAGCTTTCTCGAATTGAAATCCGATCATTCTTTTGTAATATTATTATTAAATCTACGCGACATTTTTGAATCTAACTTCGTCAACTCTCTTGAGTATCTAAGTCAAGAGAGCCCGTTGAACCACCCGTATCGTAGACGTTTTTTTGGTTTCCCTTCGCTCGATTTCATTTTCGGGGATATCTTGCCCACATATCTTTGTGATAAGTACGTATAGATGAAGTGGTCGTTGTCTTATCATTTGTTTGCAGGGAATAATAGGGTGCTTGTTTTTGACACCCTTTTGTGAGAGCGATAATTCGGGCTTGAAGGTGGGGGAAATTTTGATAAATAGTATCCAAGCATGCGTATGCGGCCTCGTCTTGTGTTTTACTTGTGGATCGACATATTCCAGCTACGAATCGTTCCATTAACATCAGCTCGAAAATACCTGGGACCGAAAGTAGAATGGCAGTACTCACATATTTCGATTGTGTGGTTTGCTTCGTAACACTTGGCGTACACCCAATTTATTTCGACATCCCCCAGCGTCGAAATGATATATGTCATACTCGTGCTGGTGCGACCGTTGAGACTCCAACCTTTCTCGTGGAGCACTTGATTCTGTTAGTTTGCAGGAGTTGACATCAACAGGGGGAAATCACTTACAGCGAATAAGTGCTCTCAGAAAGTTTCCTTCGTCATTGTAAAACGGCGGATCAGGTCTGGGAGTTGGCCGATACATGTAGCTTGTAAGGTTCGTGTGATCAAGAAGGACTGAATACAAGAGGACCATAGGACTAACCTTCCGATCTTTTGCAAGTAGCTGGGGCTACTTTCAGGATAAGCAGCGTAGTTGGACAGCATTGGCGCATCCATTTTTTCTTCTCCGTCACGTTTTTTCAATCCTGCGTCCCAGCGGGTTACAAGGTGCCTGGATTCACTGTCATATTTAAGTCAAAATCATATTGCTCATTGTTTCATTGACGCATACATGTCAAGCAAACTCACTGTACCTTTGCTATAAACGTCGATTGAAAAGGGCGCACTCACGTCTGATATTTCAATGCGCAATAATGCTAGTGGTTAACTTTAAATTAAGCAGTTAGTTTGCGTCAGAGGAATGAGTTTTTATGATTGTCGGAGGATGACGGTAGAAGCACGAAATACCTTTTCGATGAAATAGGAGGCGCTGATTCAATTTTGCTTGTGAATTAACAACAACACAACAAAGTGCGCCAGCGCCTTTCGTCCTAAACAAAGAGACAGTGACAGGATCCCGTTAAAAGTATGCTATCCAGGGTTAGGAGAGCTCCTGAATGCATTAGAGATGCATGAGCGCGATAGATGATAGGGAAAATCCGTTGGTTGAGTCTATATAACATAAATGCTCTTAGTTTGGGGAAATACGTGGAAGTTTACATAGTTGCATGGATCACATCCTCGCCGACAAGGTGTCCGTTTGGATGATAATTCCCTTCGGTCTTTGATTTCCCGTCGGAGAGTCGTCTTCCGCGGCACTTCCATCTGTACCCCTTTCTAAGACGGCCTGCAGCAAAGAATGAGCACAACCTTGAGAACCATTTGCGAAAAGCAAATATACCTCTCCGTCCTTTGTAATGTAGTTGTCGAACCCCCAACATCTTTGAGCACCTTCGGCGAGATGGTCTCCCGAAGCCAGTCTCACGGGTTCAAACATGCCGACAAGAGATGTCGAATCCGCACCAGGTTTGCGCGATAACTCAGTCAGCGAGCAACATCCAATGCGGAGCGGAAGATCCCGATCCCCGACCAGTTCTCTGGTAAACGCAATTATGGGCGCGCCGTGACTGAAAAGCAAAACGTTTCGGTGTTGCCCGGAATAATCTTCCTCTATGGCTGCGCCTAAGATGTTGAGCACCTCACCGCAACGACTATGCAGTTCGTGTATCCATTCTCCTTTCCGGGAGGGATAGTAGGTGGATTTCCAAACCGGATCAACTTGTTCTATGTGTTTCTTGACTTCCTTTGCACCTCCTGGTCGAGGATGGAGTCCAGTTTCAGGTTCAACGGGAGCGTACCATTCCGATAAACCTTGATTATGCATTAAATAAGCTCTTAGCAACGCGAAAACGAGAAGAAGGAATTTACCGTGCTCTACGAACACTGGCAAATCTAGTGCCTTAGATGTTGGCACGGCAGTCTGCAGACATCTAACTGGGCTATGTTTTAATACTTCTTGGTGGCAGAGTGTGAAAACATACTATAAGGCGAAGACAGTATAATAGTGGGTCTTTTGTCAAGTGGAAGAGACGCGAAGTGCTTAGCAACTTCTCGAGCTTGTTCCTATTGTATCAAATTCCAGTTTAATCATAGGAACAACGAATTGAGTCAAAAAGACTTACATGACCGAATTCTGCAATCGGAGGATCTTTAGCCACTCCTGTGACGTTTGGCCTATGCTTGTACTTCAATAACATTGTGAACAAAGAGATTGAGATGGTATTTACCAATCGTGTGTAAACCAACTGGCGCGGTGGCCGTGACGGACAATGTAAATCGTTTCAATCATCTCGGAGGGTCACCACAGTAGGCGTTCGAATAGGCGGTATTTCTCCTAATACTCAAGCGTTTATAAGATGGGCCTCGGCGAATTGACGAAAAGTAGGCCTGGCGAGTTGAAGTTCGCAAAGTCAGTCTATGCTGACAAAGTGCCTTTTCGATCTTGCAATATCGTACAAGGTTGAGGTATTTCGTGCCCAGGTATCACGGTTTGCAACCGCCGGATCGAGGGAGTGTAATGGTTTCGGCGGGGCAGAGCGTGAACGCAGGAACGAGGCGGCAAGACGTTTGTGTTATTTATGTCGCAGAGAGGCGGCCGCTTAGACGCCGCAAACTTGACTTAAAGATTCGTCGGTTGGGTTGAGTTGATAAATCAAAGCCAGTTTGGACGGGTAGATGGACGAATTTACCTCAATGAATGTAAGAGCACAACGGAAGGAAAGCGACGAAGGATACGAGCGCAGGGACAAGAGACGGCGGCGGTCATAAAAAAAAGTCGCACGGCTTCTCAACATCGACGTTCACGACACGAAAACATCGACAAATTCACGAGAAGGCTGAGCCCTTCGTGGTGGCCGCGAAAGATGTTTTTCATTGTGAGTTTATGCAGATCATCTGAATGAGGGCTTTGCTCAAATTTACCTCAGAAAGAGCTTACGCACACCATCCTCCTCCATCCTTCGTATTTCGGCCCACACATGCAGCAGTTTCTCGAATCCAAGCTGTATTCCGACGTCGAAGGCACTTGCTCAGGACAGTTCGGATACATTATTGCTGTTGTCTCTATTCTCGACATTGGAAAGGGCATGGTTTTGTCGGGGAGTGGCCAGGCAGAGTTCATTACCCGGTATCGAGCCATCGTCTTCAAACCCTTCAAGGGAGAAGTTGTCGACGGAGTGGTCAATAACGTGAACAAGGTGCGTAGAATAATGTCTTCGTATTTCGGGGAAGTGCCTATGCTTGACGTGCAGATGGGCTTCTTCGCTGAAGTTGGACCTCTGACGGTCTTCGTGTCACATCAGGTCCGTCTTTCGTGATCGATACCTGGGTTCGTGTTGAGGTTGGAAACAGCTCATTCATCCGGACATGCGCTTCGATCCCAATTCCAACCCCCCTTCGTTTGCGTCAGATGAACAGGTGAGTTGCGGTGGTGCACAGAATCTAATAATTTCTGAAGTTTTGCAGGTCATTGAGAAGAACACGAAGGTCCGTTTAAAGATTGTCGGTACCCGAGTAGATGCGACCGAGATTGTGAGTCGCCCGCCCTGCCAACGCATCCAATCAAAGTGACAATCCTTGTAGTTTGCCATTGGAACGATTAAAGAGGATCATCTTGGTGTCATCGACTAATTGCGAATCATGTTTCAGTATCACGTTTCTCCCCGCACAAGATGACCGATGGACACAAACTTCGTTATCGGGGACATGCATGTCGACCTCTCTCGAGTCGCTTACCTCTGGCGAGACCGAGTCTCGAAGCATATCAATCATCAACGTACAGGCACCACGTCTCGACTTCGGGTCATCAACCACTCCTCTCTTTACTCACACTAGCTATGTGTTAACATGGATGATCAATCTACAGGGAAACGCTTGGAACTTAAAGTCATTTAATATAAAATGCCCTTAACGATCATTTGTCACAGACGTTGCTAGTTCATAAAGAAATTCGTATTTCTGACAATTCGCTCTCCAGACACATACCCGTGACTTCTCTTTGGTGAGTTGTTTTATCCTCTACAAATTTAGAACTTAGATGATGGTGCGCATGCTTCGCGATAGGGCTAGCTCTGCGGCCGTGTAAATCTGCGCCCTCCTTCTCGCCGCAAGAAGACTTGCTTCAGTTCATCTCTTCTTTGAGAATCAAGTCAGTATTGAAGAAACGAGATTCAATTTCTTGCTTGAAATTAGGCAATTTGCAAGTAACGAAGCGTACACCACTGTTGCATGAAACTCTACCGGGTTATCATCCACAACGCAGCGCCATGCCCAACATGCATGGCCCGCTCGGCAGGTCAGTCAATCTTCTAAACATGAGGCGTCTCTTTTTCTGTGAGAGACAATTGCTCTACCGTCACGAGTTGCCAGGTCATGCCAGGTAAGTTGCCACTATTTCGTAAAATCTATGCCTATTTATTCTCATGGAATCCAAATGTTCGCCGTTCTTTCCGTCTCGTGCCGGCTTCGTGCCAATGCATGGGCAGTCTTCGTAAACGAATCGTACGACACGGGCTTTTCTGCTCCCGACCACGAAGTCGTTGAAGTTTTCAACTGCAAGTCTGCGCCAAGGGAGCTCGCTCGATGAGGAGGGCATATCATGGTCAGTATTCGCATAAGGCTCAGGCATACTTCATTTCATTGGATGCCTCAGATACTGGATCGCCAAATGGACAAGAATCCGGTCCTAACACCACCGGCTTATCCACCCCAACTACCGAGCATGCAAAGCATCACAAGAGGCTGGAGCTAGCAGAGCTCACTGATCAAACCAATCTATTGCCATTCCGGAAGGTTCTGACAGTATTTCTCGGACTATCTGTCTGCATCGTTGTTTCGACTTTGGACCAAACTCTTGTCGCAACCGCCCTACCAAGCATATCGTCTGCGTTTCATGCAGGTGTGTTGCCTTCGTCCACATGTTTCTTTTCTTACCAGTGTGGAACCGATTAGGCTCGGTGTCATCGTTCATCCCTTCAACGTACCTGTTGACTTCGACTGCGTTCCAACCTCTCTATGGTCGTTTCTCTGATATTTTCGGGCGGAAGTTCACCCTCTGTGTAGCGATGGGGGTGTTCATAGTTGGTAACCTTGCAGCCAGTTTCTCGAGTAATATAAGCGAAGTCATAGTCTTTCGAGGTCAGTGAAGTCTGAGGCCAAGTTACTGTTTTGCTTACTAGTTAGTAGGATTCGCTGGTGCGGGTGGAGGAGGCATCGTTTCTCTTGTACAAATCGTAATGTCCGATGTTGTCAGTCTTCGAGACAGGTGGGCATGATTCCCAATATACGATTACACTAATACTCACTAAACCGCATTATCAGAGGGAAGTATCAAGGAATCATCGGCGTCGTAGTTGCATTCGGGAACGGCATTGGGCCTCTCATTGGAGGAACTCTGTCAGAAAAGACCTCTTGGCAATGGTGCTTCCGCGTCACACTTCCGTTGGCAATCTGTGGGATCTTAGTGGTGATCTACGTCCTGCCCTTGAAAACTGTATCCGGGAACGCGAAGCAGTAAGTGCATGAAGCATGCAATGCAACATTTTCATCAATTGAAAACTGCTTTAGGAAGCTAATGACAGTTGATTACATCGGAACCGCGCTTTCATTGGGCGGTTGCACATTGGTGATGTTGCCTCTCATTTGGGTATGTTAAATCTTCGGTAAACTGAATCACATTGCAACACTGAACCCAACCGTGACAGGGAGGAATCACTTTCCCCTGGTCTTCTGCTATAGTTGTTGGTACGCTTGTCGCTGGTGCCGTCGTGGTGTCGTTCTTTTGCCTTTGGGAATGGAAAGGAGCTAAATTACCTATCGTCCCGAGTATGTCGAAATTCATTCTTGTCTTCGTCGCTGAAAGATACTAATGCCGCCCCCAGTGTATATCTTCAAACACGTAACTGTTTCAGGCGTTTATATTACGATGTTTGTCAAGTATGTATCCCTCCTCCGAAGCAATAATACTGCCGACTTGACGCACAAATAGCGGGTTCATCTTCTACTCCCAACTATACTATCTACCGCAATTCTTTCAAGTAGCGCTTGGGTACTCTCCGATTCGGGCTGCTGTATTCTTACTACCTGTGCTGGTCACCCAGACCTTGTCGAGTTTTCTATCTGTAAGTGCGAATAAAACAAACCCTCTCCTTTGATTTCATGCAAACTCACTGCCCGTAAAAAGGGTGTTGTTGTGAGCCGCACAGGCCGGTACAGGGTTTGTTCAGAACGTCCTTTCCGAGATGAATTTAGGCTCATGAGAACCACAGACTATAATCTACTCTGGCTTTGCGGTTTGGTCACTTGGATGCGGACTACTGTCCACGGTTGACGAAAGGACGAAGAAGGCACTTCCAGTGCTATACATGCTGATTAGCGGAGTCGGCGCCGGACAGGTTCGTCCCTGCCTTTACTACATGGTGGCCGTCTTAAAACTTGCTCCAGACGTTACAGACGACGACGGTTGCTGCTCAAGCCAGTGTCAGTCGTCGGGACATGTCCGTTGTCACGGCAGTAAGAAACGTGAGTTCGTTCCTTCATTCGTCTTGCTTCAGTCTTCGACTCCGTCCTGATGCATATCTACAGTTCGTGCGCCTCTTGGGCGGAACACTTTCCCTCGCGGTTGGAAGCACCATAATGTATGTTCGTGATTATCTCTCGCTCTCGATAATGCTCATGGTTTTCTCAAGAAACAATTCTTTGCGAGCAAAAATGACATCCCTCGAAGTTCCTGCTTCTGCGATAAGCAGCATCATCAACAACCCTACCTTAATCTTCCCGCTCGTTCACCCGAGCGCGTCGAACAATGTGACTATCACTAGCAGCCCCACCGTTGCGGGGCAGGGCAACATTACCATTTCGACCGCGAGTCAGATTCTCCTTGGCTACAACGGGGGAGTTCGCGCCGTCTTCATCCTCAACGCGTCTCTTGCGGCACTCTGCGTGGTAATCAGCGCTCTTATGATCAAGCATAAGGAGTTGGTTCGCGCAGACGATGCAGATAGGAAGAAGGCTGCAAGACAAGCCTCCACTGAAAAATCTGGTGATGCGCCATCTGAACCTCTAGAGCTTAGAAATATGGAGGATGTTGACACGAAGTAAAGGTATATAGAGACCAAAGTTCTGGTCGTCATTCCGTCGACTTTTGATGAAATAGAATAGGAATTCATGTAGACTCTGACTCGAGCAATTGCTTTTCGGGCGCAGAGTGCGATTATCCAATGGGGAGCCTCATTGATCCGGTTGTTTGGTCGAACAAACAGACGACGCAGACGCATATAAGCAGCCAAAGACACTCCGCACTCGATCCAAGCATTTCACCCTCATACACCCATCACCACATAGCTGACAACCAAGCGAGTATACTGATCACAATGTACGCTGTGAGTGTCACTCTGATACAGCGGATTCGGTCGAGTTGCTGACAATCGTCATTCGTTGCTATCAGACTGAAGCTACCCCAGTTGTCTTTGCAGGATGTGGATCTGCAACTTGCACTTGCGAAAGGTACGTTACCTTCGTTTACTGTCTCGAGCCCTAAGAGATGCTTACAACTCCCTGCAGCTGCAGCTGCGCAGAAGGCGCGTGCAAGTGCGGAGAGAAGAAGTAAATTCTTGAACGCTTGACGATGACTCAAACTTCATCGAGTTGTCTCTGCATTTCTTGTGTATCCATAATGTCAGAAATTGATTGAATTGTACAATTTGCTCGTCGATGAGTTGAATCATGACTGATCTTGCTTCCAACGAGAACCATACCATTATCAAAATATCCAAGACTTCTATCTAAATGTAAGATCTTCCACTATCTATGATTACACGCCTTCATTACACCTCAGTTACACGACACGCTCCAGCCCTGCCATTCGAACCGCCCCTCCTGAATTGCTTCCAAACGGTTCGCCAAAGCTGCCGTCACGTACTGCTGATTGTCGCTTCCCATAGAAAACTTCACTTCCTTGCCTTCAAAGCCTATGCGCGATACGCCCGCGACGATGACCGCCGTTCCGACGCAGAACGCTTCGGTAAGACGTCCTGATTGGTGAAGCTGGACGACTTCGGGCATGGTTATAGTACGTTCGTGAATGTGTAATTTAAGATCAGGGGAGAGTCCGGGCAAGGGCGTCGCTGGAGAGTGCGCTTCACAGAGCGCGAGGACGGATGCACGAGTAATTCCCGGGAGAATCGTTCCGTCCAGCGGAGGTGTGAGCACGTCCAAATCTACAGAAGAATTGAGTTTCAAGAGCAGCAAACGAAAAGATACAGACTTACCTCCGTCGTCGCGCTTCACAACAACGAAGAAATTCATAGCGCCTGCTTCCGTGATGCGTCGGTCCTCTCCCAACAGCCACAAGATCTGCATATATCCCAGTTTCGCAGCAATTCGCTGCGGCGCGAAGCAAGGTGCGTAGTTCAGCCCGAGTTTGTATCCGCCAGTCCCTCCGGGCCATGAACGGACGCTTTCGCTCTCGGCAAGCAAGCTAATACCTGACACGCCTGAGGGAAAATAAGGTCCGGTTGGACAGAGGATCACATAGAGCATGGAGCTTGTGGAGGCAGCCACTCCCAGAGCTTCACAATGAAAGAACGGATCCCGTTAATCGCCGTGGACATGGAGGAAAGACGGCTGCGAAAGAAATCTCACCAGCGCGAGTTCCAATGACAGTGGGTCGAATGTACAAGCTGTAACCGGGCAGCTTGGGTATCCATCGTTTCTCTATCGATACGAGCTTTTTCAAGAGGACGAGCAATGCTTCTGGGTTGATGGGCTGGAGCGCAAGAATTCATTTGGAATCTGTGGGATGGAGGTCGGGAACCGACGTACGGGTAAAGCGACACGCCCGACCGATGTCTGCAGACGAGCCATGTTCAATTCTGGTCGGAACAGCCTTGGTTCTCCATCAGGACCAACGTATGCCTATCAAGATTAAGGATTCAGAGAGGATTCGAGAGCCAAAGCACTTCACGCACCTTCATTCCCTCGAACACATTTGTGCAATACTGGAAGCAGGACGAAGCAGGATCAAGTTGCAGGGGTTGGTACGGCTGGATCACAGGAGCGGACCAGCCAGACTCCGCGTCAAAATTCATGACGAGCATATGGTCCGTCATGACCTGGGTATATGCACAATAAATGATGAATAAACCTGACACGACCTTCAGTAATGCAAAACAGAAAGAGTTGGCGTACCTGCCCAAATACGAGTGTCTCTGGCTCAGGTATGGCCTTCAGCTTGTCCGCGAGCTTGATGGTCAGTTTCGAAGGCTGGTGAAGGGAACCAGTCGAGAGAATCGAGGTCAAGCTCCGTGAAGAGAGTAACAAAATAATCGACGCACGTCCATGTCCGCCTGAACATCTTGATCCTTCACTACTTCGACCTTCTTCAATGTCTCTGGGATAGACGGGGTGTGTGTGTTTCCATTCGCAGTTGCTACGGGGGCCATGGTGTCGTGTAGGTGTGAGGACAAGAGGTGCTTCAGCGACGATCATCGAGTCAAACGAAATTTTGGCAGATGGGAATGAAATACTATCTTTGGATGCATATTCTTGGCCCACTTCCAGCGTCAAAGTGCAAAAATAAAACGAGAACAAGATCATTACGATAAAACAGGATGCAGAGATAGATACACATGAGAGGTCTAGAGGGTATGGTTGGTAGAGTTTTATAAGTTATTCTAATCAAATTTTAAGCTTAGTTGCCCATGTGTCCACTGTCCGTGTCCAAGTTTACAGAACGCCAGAGAACTTCTAAGTACAGCTAACGATAAGAAACTCCCGGAGGATTCGTTCCAGCACTTGTGATTGCCTTGTAGTATCTTTCGCTCAACACATGAATATGTATCTTGTGAAGCGGTTTCTTGTCATACACTCGGGAATGGAGGGGGTCATCTGGAGTTTCCGTGCTCTTGTCCCGAAGATCTGGAGACGCAAGAGATTCTAAATCACGAAGCTCCTGGACGCGCTCCATCATAGCCTTTGTGATTCGATGTGGAAGCGCTCCTTTCGAATAGTACCCCGCAGGTGATCTTCGACTCAGAGGCGCTGGTGATTGACGCGTATCCTCGTCTTCCTCAGGCTCGTCTTCCTCGTCTTCCTCGTCTTCCTCATCTTCCTCAACTTCCTTGACTTCCTTCTCTTCCTTGTTTTCATCACTACACTCCTCATCGTCTTCATCACTGGAGCTCTCGCTGCCAGGCGCGCCACTAGTAGTACTCGCACTCTGATCACCACTTGCATCATGATTTTTCTCCTGGTCCTGAGTCACCTTTCCCACTTCGAGCTGGATTCAGTACACGCGGTAAAACAAGTAAATAGAGGCTTACCTTCCGTCTTCTTGAACTTGGCAATGGCATGGATCATGCCTGCCTTCTGAGGTGTAGAGGCATCTATTTCTGAGAGGGTGTGGAAATCGTCATATGTTTTCCCCGTATTCCAATCACGCAATAACATTGAAGTCCCTTTCTTCATCCGCAACTCTTTAGGTGTCAATATGGAGTTTAGATACTTCATTTCTCCGTTCTCAAAGTGAGAGAAGGTGGTGTAAGAGGCTACGAGCATCTTGTGTACGTCAACCTCGAAGCTGTAGTATTCCTTCGATACAAATTAGTACAGAATTTCAAATGCCTGGATGATCTTTTTCTTACGTCGTCGAGATTACCACCTTGCGACGCTGCTGTGAATTCTAATGCACGCGTCAGTATAGTCTGCATCTCCCAACAAACTTCAAGAAGCCCACCGCATGTTTCCTTGCTTACAGTCATATAGGAATCCTATCAACGCATGAATGGTTTGCGAACGGACAACTTATATTTCACGTACCAAGATTTCTTTCTTCTTAGCATAATGCAAGGGAGTATAATCCATGACATCGCTGGGCACTTGGATCTCCGGCCGAAGACCTGTCTTCGCGTTCAACCCGTTTACGAAGACTCGCACCGCATAAGAGGCCCCTAGGTCATGCAAGCGTAAACGGATGTGCATGGTTTCACGGTGACCGAGAGCCTGTTATGAAGCAGTATAATTAACGGAGGATCCTACGAAGAGATATGTATGTGTCCATACGATGCAGAAACCGCCTTTCGACACAATGGACGGATTGAGTTTATCCTTGTGATCTTTCACCTCGCTACATGTGGACGCGATGTTATGAGTCAAACGAGCATGAGAGTGGATCATTAAAGACAAACATTATTTCCGCCACACTCGAAGTGGTACCATTGATCCTAAACTCCCGTGAGCTTGAAATCTCTCGTTACGCAACTGTGACCCACTTTTCAAAACTGATCTGTGCGCTTTGTGCACATATTTTGGCCTGTTCTTCGAGACTCGGCGCCGATCCTGCATCACCACTCTCGCTAATAGCTTCCCGGAACATATTGTAATGAAGGAGTGGAAGGTCTCTACATCCAAAATACTTTCAGAATTCAACATCACAGTGTCAAGCAAATCCACACACTCATTTATAAGTCCTCTGCCCTGTTCCGCATCGTAAGAGGTTTTTGTGTCGGTAACTTGCAAGTCGGAAACCAATTCGTCCAGTTTCACCTCCCATGTCCCTTTGAGCGAGTTGAGTTTCCGCGACGTTGCGTCTACATAGGAGGAGGGGGATTCATGGTCAGCTTGAGGGGCATCTTAGAAGAAAGCAACTCACATTTCGTTTGGAAGAGAAGAGAGTTGAGCTTCTCGACATCAACTGGTAATTCCACCTTCTCGAGTACTTCGTATACATCTTCAGGCGTGCCATCAAGCTGGACACGGACGTCGACGGAATGCGGTTCGGCGCTTTGAAGAGTGTTGACTACAGGGTTGCTGGACATCGTGAAAGAGAAAGGGGGATGAGGTTGATGGACGATATGCGGGCGTCTGCGTATTCATATACAGAATTTAAGCGGCGCATAACTTGATCTGACAATGACTGCCATGCGCAGTTGAATGCTGTGGACACTGGACTGCAAGTTACACATACGCAGTAACACAAACGCGTTTCCGTAGGGACGTTGAGGTGCATGGAATCATGTTAAACAAAAAGCTATTCGCTCACCGGGATCGCCTTTGCCTCCGTCGAAGAAGAGCTCAGACCTAACAAAGGCAGCCGAGAGGACTGAGGCGAAGTGCATTGGCCCTCGCGCATCAGATTTGTACACTATTGTACGCGCCCCGGGTAGTGGGGAAGCAATAAAACTGAAGATGGCGTGGAGAGTCTGCAATCATAATTACAAGGCCTGAGCGGGGTTTTCAGTACACGTTTCGCAACAATAACGAACAAACGAGACATACCTGCTATTGCGACAGTCCACGACCACAGTTCCAACCTACTACACTTCAAAATGCACACCGCGGAAACACGTCTCGTAGATGCACGCTGGCGGCGCTTAAGACGCCTTCGAGCTGCGAAGAAGGCTGAAGGGCGCTCTTTTGTGCATGAACAGAAAGCGGCGCTGCAAGACGGTCGTATCGTCGGCACGGTGGGCCTCTCGCAACCATAATTGTAGCACTCGAGCACTCGAGCTCAATAGTACTGCTTTCACTCGGCCTTAGATTCAAATCGCAGTAAGTGGAATGCCAGAAAGCCGCGAGGGATTACACGTAAAACAATTGCACGTACATCTGAACTGAGGTGAGGCGAGCGCGCCTGCTCCATATGAGTATTCGGAAATATTGCAACTCCGTTCCGCATTGCTCGCCTCAACTTCTTCTCATTTCAGCCCCATGTGTATACGCGTTTCAGAACAGTTTCGATGCTGAGCGTCAGAGGGTAAGTGAGTTGCTGTCATAGTTGTTCACGTTCATGGTGTGGGCACAAACATGGCTCGTGACGCGACGAAGCGTGTGGCCTTTCGATCTCTCAGATTCCCTCTTGCTCCTGTCAGTCCTGAGTCCTGACAGTCACGTAAATTCAAACATTTTAGCAAATGCGAAATATTCTGAGTGCTCGAGTAGACGAAAAGCGTTTAATGTCCTCCGGAAACCTGTTCGAGGCCCGTTTCGCCTGTTTTCTTCAAGACAAACAATCGTCGGCGTGCTGATGCGTTTCGCGGTGGCCAAAGGATGGATCGGCGAGTCGGCGACGGTATTCTGTTACGAGTCCTACTTGTGAGTGCATCAGCTTTCGATGTCGACGGAAAGATTGAAGCAGCTTGAGGTTTAGGGAATCGCATACCTCGGTCGGGGTTTCCTCCCGGCGTCCCCAGTGCAACCAACGCGTGCAACTTCACTACCTTCACCAAAGACTTCAAATTCGCTGAATGGAGAGCACACGTTTCTCCAAAATCGCAAGCATTGACCGTTGTTTAAGACCCACGGCATCGACGAGAAGTAAAGGCACATGAGAACGGCGTCTACGCGCAGCGTTTGCGTGTCGTCCCAAGCGCCGATGACGCTCCAGCTCGAAATAGCACTGGTCTTTAAACTTGTATGTTCGCCGGCATTCTGATGTTGTGCGACTGCAGCGACTCTGTGAGCTCAATCAGGCTTGTGCAGTAGGTGAGGTTCCTTTTTTGCTCGCTAAATTGCCTGTGACTCTGATAGCTATCCAAGTTACCGCCTGAGTTCGAGCACTTAGCCTTCGTACATTCCTACACAGAATCAAAGTATTTTCCGTAGAAGTTTGAGAGAAGGCTGGAACCTTTTATAGTTGTCGTCAAAACATCGATTATAATCAAGTTGCGAGCGAGGTGCGCCATTACACTCATTCAGGCGCGATTGGGTTCTAACCTCATTTTTTCTTAATTTGTTTTTCTCTCTTTCAGAGAAGTCGTTCGTAATCAACATATGGTGTTCCCGATCAGCAAGTTTCGACACTTACGACGTCCTTCGGCATGTGAGCTACTCCCAAGCATCATGATGACTCGATTCACTGGTGCTCGCGGGTTTATTTAATTCCCGACCTTCTTGCAGAGAGGTATAAAGGTGATAAAGGGAAACACGAAGAAACACAAACAACTACATCTCGATATTTCAGCGTCACTCATATCATGCCTTCGTACGCTATCACAGGAACCTCACGTGGAATCGGCGTGAGTGTCACGTTCATTCTGAAGTGTTCGAATTTCACCTGATATTCTTTCAGTTGACGTTCGTCAAGACTCTCAGTGAAAACCCAGCAAATACGGTTTTCGCTCTGGCAAGAAATGCCGCTTCTGCCAAGAATCTCAACGAATTTGTCGCATCGCACAAGCACAAGAATGCGCACGTTGTCGAATCCGACAACGACAATATAGAATCTATTCAGGTTTGCGCCGACCGCTATCATTTCTTGATTGGATTTGCTAAGAATTCCGTCCTCTCTATAGAATGCCGCAGAGACTGTTGGGAAAATAACAGGCGGCAAGCTGGATGTTTTGATCAATAATAGCGCTCGTATGTTCCACGAACGCAATGAACTTACCTTGGATGCATAGTAGGTGTCTGGCACATGTATCCATTCTCTCGTGATATATCTTCTCCGTGTAGTGAGGACCCACACCTATTGGACCATGACATGTTGAGCTTCGTTCGTGCTGTTTCCGTGAGATCGTGTTTAGCTTTCATCTAATATGACCTACTCCCTTCTCTAGTTCAAAACGAATGTGCTAGGCGTCATCCACACCACCAACGCCTTTCTCCCGCTGATTCGCGCAGGAGAGATGAAGAAATGCATTATCATCACGTCCACTCTCGGATCTCCGCGATTCACGGTTGATACGAAATTCATCCGTGCGCCGGGGTACAGCATGTCGAAGGCCGCCTCGAACCTCGCGGTCGCAAAGTATGCTGCTCAATATAAGGAAGAGGGGATCGTCTTCCTTTCCATCTCTCCGGGTCTGGTGAGGACGAAGTCGGGATGTGAGTTACGTTCTTTATGAATTCTGAAATCGGTGCTGACACTTTTCAGCAAAGGAAGAGGTCGACGCGTTTTACGACCTTCAAGAGAAGCAGATTCGCTCAATGTACCCGAAGTTCGAAGGCGCTATCACTCCCGAACAGTCTGTGCGAGACCAATTGGACCTCATCCACAGAGTGTCGATTGAGCAAACTGGGAGTTTTGTGAACCGCGATGGGACTGACGCAGAAGCTGAAATTTAGAGGCAATATGTGTCTTATAGCGCATCTGACTCTGAGCCATCTCCTTTAGTGACAATCATTTGAAATCCTTTTTATGTAGACCCTTTGTGCTGAAAGGCAATTATTTTACGGTAAGAAGTGGAAGTCAAAAGGTTGACGATTTGCTTGCTTGCCCGTCGGCTCCGAATTTATCGCCGATTTCGGGCCGAGAATAAGTGGCTTATTATTAATAATAACGCCGACATAGATCTTTGCACAAAGACAACTTGAACTTCTCCCCTAGAGTCCTAGACCAGGTCCTTATTTCCTCGACGAAACCAATTTCGCACTCTTAAGAGACTGAACTTCATGGAGATCTAGTATCAGAGAATTGGGTGGTGCGGATAGTCCGTATGCTACCTCAACAGTACGTTTTTTCAAGTTGTTTCCGAAAACTCGTTGACAGACTTTCATGCAGCAAAAAGCGAATCGCTTCCCGGGCCTCATCGACGCTCTTCCATTGACTCTAATAGGCTACCTATACCGCTATAAGGATGCTATAGCTCGTTAATAAGGTGAAAAAAACGCATCCCTCGGATTGAACTCGATTTCAATTAGAGGGCGACGATGTCGGGCCTGTCACCAGATCGGATTGCGATTGCTGACGAATACGTGGGTTCTAATGCGACTCGGTGCTGACTGCGACATACGCATACGCGAGTATAAAAGATGACCTTAGTTGGTTGGCAAGTGGCAACCCAGTCCCAACTCCAACCTCTTCTTGACAAACATGCCTTCATACGCCGTTACGGGCACGTCTCGAGGCTTAGGCGTACGTAGTTTCTTTGAAGCATTTACGTCAAGTGCTTATTCGAACCGAATTCCGTAGCTCGGATTTATCAAAGCTTTGGCTGCCGACACCAACAATATCGTATTCGCGCTGACGAGGAGCAAATCCAGCTCGAAGGACCTTGTCGAATTCGCAGCTCAGAACAAGAACGTTCACGTTGTGGAAGGGCATCCCGACGACGCAAAGTCCCTTGAGGTACTCGAGTATCGTCTTCAGTCTGGATCATTTGGTTTTCATATCACTTTGCTGGACAGAATGGCGCCAAAGAGGTCGCGAAGATAACAGGTGGAACTCTGGATGTCCTCATCAATAACGCGGCTCTCATGTGGCATGAACGAAGCCATACGACACTGGATGCATTGTAAGCGCCGGGTTCTTGCTACAGCTCAACCAATATTTATGTTGTTTGAAGTCCAAGCCCAGATATTCTTGACGTGGACTTGACATCATTCGTACGTCGGCCAAACGTTCGATTTCCAATGATGAATAACCCGTCGTCCCTTTTTCAGTTCAAAACGAATGTCCTGGGAGTAATACATACGATAAACGCATTCCTCCCCCTCCTAAAGGCCGGAGCCACCAAGAAATGCATCGTCATCTCGTCGCCACTGGGCACTGAAAAGATGACATTGGATGCGAACCTCGCGGCCTTCGCTGGCTACAGTATCTCCAAGGCAGCATTGAACCTAACTACCGCGAAGTACACCGCCCGATTCCGTGAAGAGGGGTTAATATTTGTCTCGTTCAACCCGGGTTTTGTGAAGACGATGCAAGGCAGTAAGTAAATCCACCTTGAATTCCTCTAGTATGTGCTGAAATTTCTATATCTTGCAGCTGAAGAAGAAATAAACAAATTCTACGACAATCAGGTCGCCTTCCTGCGCAAATTTTACCCAGATTATGAGGGAGCAATTACCATCGCCGACTCCGTTCGTGATCAGCTATCCCTCATTTCTCGTGTCACTTTGAAAGACAGTGGCGCGTTCTTGAATCGGGATGGAACTGTAGCTGGAGATACTCCGTGATGTAAATGAAGTAAAATAGAGGCAAAACGTGTAGTTTTGTGTGTAGTTTTGAAGAGCTTTATGTATCAATTGTAGACCCATGGGCAATCGAATATGAATTTTGCGCGAAGCTGACTGTCGGACTCCGATATTGTGCATCTATCAATCAGCAATACATCCCTCGTGCAAACCGCAGTACAGAATATTTGGACCCGCCGTGCCTGTCGTGACGACGCGTTTCGGCAGTGCTCAAGAGAAGCGTCATACGTGTGCGTTCCACCAATGAACTGTCGCTGACGTGACATGTCTGAGGCAATTCCGTGTTGCAGAAATAGGCCTTCCGTGGACCGGGTAACGCCTAAATCGATTCTGTATGGTTGACCTTGAATTCGAAGATCGATTTTTGACGGTTTGCTGACGCATTGAGTGACGGGGAGCCTCGTTTCAAATATCAGGATGTCTTGGGCTCTGGAGGCCTGGAGATATAAAAGGGGCAGCTAGAGACGGACTGAAGAGCAAGAACTTCATTCACAACCAACCCACCAAAGACCAACTACCCTCACGAAATGCCTTCGTACGCAATCACTGGAACTTCTCGTGGAATCGGCGTACGTTGTAATTATTGAGTTGCTTCGCTAAACGGGCTCATTTTTATCGAATTCGCCAGCTTGCCTTCATCAAGGAGCTCGGCTCAAACCCAGAGAACACCGTCTTCGCGATGGCGAGGAACGTCAGCGGTGCTACAGAACTCAACGCCCTTGCCGAAAAGTATAAGAACGTACATATCGTCGAAACCGACATAGATGATTTGAAATCGATCCAGGTTGGTATTTTCAGGAATCAATATTTCTCGCCATTTGCTGATCGTCTTGGTTTCTTCAGAAAGCGGCTGAGACTGTCGGGAAACTCAACGGCGGAAAATTGGATATCCTGATCAACAACGGCGCTCTGATGCAACATGAAAGGGCTATCCTGACGTTGGATGCATAGTTAGCGCATATACTCACCTTTTTCGAGTTAATCGTACTGAGCGAAATGTCCAAAATCACAGCGAGGACCAGGAATTGCTTGAGAAAGACATGATGAGCTTCGTGAGTTCGACTTCTATTTTACGAAGAGAAGATATACATACTCACATTTCATTTCTTCAGTACAAGACAAACGTGGTCGGAGTCATCCACACCATCAACGCGTTCCTCCCGCTGCTCCGTGCAGGAGAAACGAAAAAGTGCATCATCACGTCCTCCGAGATGGGAAGCCTGAAGTACATACTCAAGAACGACGTATCCTTTGCTCCAGGATACAGCATGTCCAAGGCAGCCGTCAACGTCGCCGTCGCCAAGTTCGCGGTCAAGCACAAGGAAGAGGGGATCATCTTCCTGAGTCTAACCCCCGGATTCGTGAAGACGAGTCTTGCACGTAAGTCCTCGTCGCATTCCATTCAGTGCTCGATGTCTGATCATCATTGCTTTCTTCTTTTCAGCGAAAGAGAAGGCGGAGGCATTCTACGCGGAGACCGTCAGACGAATTCGCATCAAAACTCCTGACTTCGAAGGTGCCATCCTCCCAGAGCAATCTGTGCGCGATCAGCTGGCCATCATTCACAAAGCGACAATTGAACAAACCGGAAGCCTTCTCAACCGTCGTGGAGATAATGCAGGCGATATTTAGTGTGGTTGCTTTACATGTAATAAATATTTTTCAAGGTACACAACTGTCGGCGACTCGTGCGACGAGGCACCCTCTGTAACTTTGATAAGATGATAAAGACTCGAATACAGAAACTTTGCATTTTTAGTGATGACTTACATCATGTATACTCTATTTTCTAACCAAAGGTTTTTCTTTGATAAAGAACGTGCAGATGAATCCCAGGATCGCAAGCACCAGTGAAAAGTTGAACGCGGACCGCACGGCTTCTTCGTACGTTCCACGAACGATCGCGCTGATTTTCGGAACGAGCTTGTCGAGGGCTGCGAGAGACGACCGTACAAGCTCAGCGATCTGGAGAAAGAAGATAAGTTTCGTCAAAGTTTTGAAGATAGAATGGAGTAGAGGTATACCTCGTCGACGTCAACGTCTTCGCCAGCTAATCGCGGAGCAAGAAGAGATCGGAGGGTGCCTTGTACGAGGGTACTGCCTACGGAGACACCAACGACGGCGCCCAAGGAACGGAACAAATATGATACTATTCGGCTACACATCAGCACGTACGCTATTTCTCCAGAGACTGAAGACGAACCTGCTGTGACAATCGCTTGATCCTCCTGAGCCGCGTTTGCGATCAAAGCAACGAGTGTTGTTGTTATCCCGGATCCTGCATGGCGTTAACGAATGCAAACATTTCGAAGAGTGAGCAGACACCTACCATTTCCCATACTTAACACAGACAGGGCTACTTGGGAATTAGACAAAGGCCAAACAGCTTCAGCAAGACGGCACTCACCAATAGACGCGCCGATCACTGAGATCCAAATCGCACCGGTCAATGCAATTACGAGGAGGGTTCCGACAACCATCATCCCAGCAGTAATCACCGTCAACCAATAGTACTTCCCCGTCTTCTGCATAATCACACCGCCCAATAGGCTCCCAGCCACAGCGCCCAATATTCCTGGAAGGAGATGAAGTCCGGCCTCAGAAGCACTCTTTCCTGCGACCGCCTGGAACCACAAAGCAAGATGGAACATCAAGCACATCGCACTAGCAATCCCAAAGAAGTTTACGAGGTACGCGGCAAGGAGTGATGTATTGGCTAATATGCGCTTCGGGGCGAAAGGCTCGTTCGCGATGCGAGGATGCGTCTCTACGATGCCGAAGATGACGAAAAGAATGGCAGAAGCAGCAAGCGTCGCAAGGGTGAAGTGGTCGGTCCAGGAAACATTTCCTCCACGATCGAGACCAAGGAGGAACGTGAAGATGGCGAAAATGAGGAAGATGGCACCGGTGAAGTCAATCCGACGTAATTTGTCCTTCAGATCGCCGGATTCTATCGGAGGAAGTTTTAACTGGGTTCCTACGAGGATTATGGCCAGTACTGCAAGCGGGACTTGGGAGAGGAAGGCCCTAATTTTTATATTTCATGCATTTTCATGTCGTAAGATAAAATTGAGCAAGGCCGATGGTATTAACGTACCATCTCCAGCCAATACCGTCTGCGAGAATCCCTCCGAGAGGTGCCCCAGCAGCTGAGCCCGATGCGAAAATGATGTTCAGAATACCTTGCCAGGTTCCTCGTGATTGAAGCGGGACAATGTCAGAAACCAGGATTGAAACGACACTGGTAGAAAAATAGCCAGATTAATATTTTTTGGGAGGCGGGGCGCTGTCAGAACGATGCGAGAACGAGCGCTCTCTCAGATCCGTTGCGTAGCATCAAAATGCTGATTCCGAGCGCTATTTCTGTTCGTCAAGCATCAAGCCAAAATCAACTCACGTCGTCATTCCCCCGCCCCCAAGGCCAGCAATAGCGCGAGCAACGATGAGCTCCGTCATGTTTCGCGCGAGTCCACAGAGAAGGCAACCAATAGCGAACACGACATAGGCAAAGATAAGACAAGATTTCCGTCCGAAAATATCGCTGAGCTTTCCGTATAGTGGTCTATAAGAGGTTTAGTATACAGAAGCGGAGGTTGACTAGTAAAACAGCTTTCTCACTGGAAGGTTGTCATAGTCAGCATGTATCCTGTCGCAATCCAACTCGTATTTTGGAGTTGTTTCAGTTCGCTGCCAATGGAAGCGTACGACGACGCGACGATGGTACCGTCCATTGCCGCAAGGAATATGCCAACGCCCAGCGGAATCACCTACAAAAAATCACGCCAACTGAGCGATACGACACATAATCAAGTTGGAATACACATACGATTTGCGCCATCCGCACATTTGGCCGTTTGACCACGCCCTCCTCCTCATCTGCCACAACGGCGACGTCGGTCTGCACCTCGTCATCCTGCGCCTTCCTGAGGTTGTCGTCCGCGCCGTACAGCGAAGCACGGTCGTCGAGCAGCGGCTGCCTCTCTTCGTCCATGTCAGCGTCCAAGGTAAAGGGAGATGTGCCTTGTCGTTCGCATGGGCGCGCTTTTTACCAAGACTTTCAGCGTAAACGGCAAATGCATGTCGTGCTCCGGTCCGTCTCATTACCGGGCGGAAGCAATCAAAGGGATCAGCGCAATGCCAAAGCCAGAAGCTTGTAAGAAACATGAAATTTGAAAACCACACACAAAAACCCTTTACAGAATAATTTGACGAAATACCCTAGATACATTATATTTGGTTTCAGTGTCAGATAGAAATACAGACGAGAAGAATCGATTCGAAGTAAATGAAAGTGTTTTGGTGTTCTGAAATTTGATTATGAACGGAACGGTGAAGGTCTACTTTCCTCCCAGATGCTTCTCCTTAATGAAGAAGTTGCAAATGAGACCCGCGACGGAGAGAGCGAATGTAAGATAGAAAGTGGTTTCCACGGCTTCCTCATACGACATGCTGACGATTGCGCGGATCTTTGGCTCGAGACTGTCGATAGCTGACAACGACGAGCGTACAAGGTTTACGATCTAATGATTATAAGCGTTTGTCAGTCCTTATAACAAAATGAAGTGTCGCGGTTTCTGGTGACGAACCTCGTCGATATCGACATCCTCGCCGACCAAGCGGCGGTAGAGAAGCGACCGCAGAGTGCCCTGAACAAGAGTACCTCCGACGGATACGCCGACGATGGCACCAAGAGAACGGAAGAGATATGATACTTTCTAAGGTTAAGAATCTTTCTTCGTAAAATGTAACATTTTCACATACACGCAGTGACGATTGCTTGGTCCTCCGGTTCTGCATTGGCAATTAGGGCAACGAGAGTTGTTGACACTCCAGTTCCTGCAAGGGATAAGTAAGTTTTAAATCATTCCGCAGGGGTAACTTGCTCACCGCTTCCGACGCACTGGACGAAGAGCGCTATTTGAAGTTAGGTCGATATAACACCACGGCCACAGAGGCAACAATTGACGCTCACCGACAGTGGCGCCCAGGACGGATATTGTGTATGCACCGGTGAAAAACACAATGAAGGCGTTTCCGATGACCATCATTATCGCAGTTATCATGCCCAACGTGTAGTATTTCCCTGACTTTTTCATGATGTAACCACCGCCAACACCTCCGCAGACGCTACCAATAATACCGGGCAAGAGACCAAGACCGGCCTCAGAAGCGCTTTTGCCCGCGACTGCCTGGAACCACAAAGCCATAAAGAACACCAAGGCCATCAAGCACGCCTCGCGGAAGAAATTTGCGAGGAACGACGCGACGTGGGATGAATTGATCATGACGCGTTTCGGGGCGATAGGTTCGTTCGCGACAGCAGGATGCATTTCGACAAAGCCGAAGAAAGCGAAAAGGACGGCGGAAGTGATGAGCGCTGTGAGTGTATAACGGTCCGTCCAGGAGACATTTCCTCCCCGGTCAGCACCAAGGAGGAAGGTGAAAATCGCAAAGACGAGGAAGAAGGCTCCAGCGAAGTCGATACGACGCAATTTAGCTTTCAAGTCGCCGGAGTCTGCAGGAGGTAATTTTACTTGGGTTCCCACCAGGAGAATCGCAAGCAAAGCGACGGGTACTTGACCCAGGAAAGCCCTACGTTCCACAGATTAACGATGTAAGAATTAAGGACAACATGAAAATTCACTCACCATCTCCAGCCAATACCATCAGCAAGCAAACCTCCAAGTGGGGCACCTGTGGCAGAGCCTGAAGCATAAATTACACCCAGAATGCCTTGCCACAATCCTCGCGATTTAAGCGGGACAAAGTCAGATACTAATATTGTGACAACGCTAGAGAGGAGGATGCATCAATTCATCAAGAAACAAACCAACAAGCGGACATCTGACTTACGTTGTCATTCCTCCGCCTCCAAGACCTGCAACGGCGCGACCAACGACCAATTCTTCCAAATTTCGAGCAAGTCCACAAATCAAACAGCCGATGGCAAAGATCAAGTACGAGAAGACTAAGCATTGCTTCCGACCAAAGATGTCACTGAGCTTTCCGTAAAGTGGCCTGGTTTATTCGTCATCAGCCGAGTGGATGAACTGTCCAAACTGACACCCACTGAAAAGTTGTCATAGTCAGCATGTATCCGGTTGCAATCCAACTCGTATTTTGGAGCTGCTTGAGCTCGCTTCCAATAGAAGCGTAAGACGAAGCGACGATCGTCCCGTCCATGGCGGCCAGAAATAAACCCACGCCGAGAGGGATCACCTGGACGCGAACGCGCATGCATATGAGCTCGGGGAATTGAGAACAGATTCCAAAATACACGCACGATTTTCGCCATCCGCACGTTTGGTTTCTTAACTCCTCCTTCTTCATCTCTTACGACAGCGACAGCAACCTGAATCTGGTCATCGGACTTCTTGACGCTATCCGAATCCGAGTCGCTCGCGTTGTACGTCGGCGCACGGTCGTCGAGGAGGGCTTGCCTCTCGTCCATGGCAAATGCAAGAAAGATGGGAGATGACTCTTGTGGTTTGCGCAGGCCAACTACCCATCGAGACTTTTAGGGCTGAAAGAGAATCATACGCAAGATACTGCGTTGCGGCCCTCGCTCAGGCTGCCGCACAGGGAAGTGACCCAATAAAAGCATCAGGATAACGCTCGCGTAGAAACCGATTCAAGGCCGTAGTCGCATGCTGAACATTGTTCATGGCCGTTGAGAATAGTGGTTCATCTTATATTCGAGATTTCGTAGAAGGTTACTGCAGGCTACATGTTAAATTCGAAGCACTATCGAACACAAGTCAGAAGATAGTTCGAAATATATAAAATAGCACGCACCGTAAGAACAAGCCATTGGCCATCAGACAGGCGAGCTAATCAGCAAGCAAAGTAACGGCCGTCTTTCTCTGCGACAGAAAGCAGAAAGCCATCAAGGACAGAGACGAACCCCAACCAATGAAGAAAGTCCCGGATCCGGCTCAACTACGGCCCGAACCTCTTCTTCGACGTGGCGGTGCGGTTTTTGAACGTATGACCAGGACGACGATGTCAACGAGCTCGAATTAGAGAGTCGAGTGCTGGAATCCACCTCAACTCCATCTTTGACGAACGTGCAAAGTGAAGCAGATGGTTTTCATATCGAATTGCGCTCAGAATCCTTCAATATTTCAATTACTCTGTCATCTGATGCTTTTCCTCATCTCGAGCCACAATGCTCCAGATACGTTTATGACTTCTCCTACCCCACTCATAGCAAGATAAAAGGCGAGTAATACGGAGAATCTACCCCAGGATCGACGATACCCGTCTGGTAAAAATGAGGTTCTCGTCTTTGCTTTTTCTTTGCTCGATCGCAGTCGCGAGCGTTGTGGCCGAAGACGGGACTCCCTTGGAGAGTAACCTTGCGTACAGGTCCCCCTTTTTCGACCACCCTCAGGTACGAATCACCGTCATAATCTTTCGCCTTTCTTATTATCTGAGCTCCAATTTTAAGTTTGCGAAAGATACTGTCGACATCCACACCAGACACGTGGAGAACGCGAAGCGCAGCCTTCGAAAGCGCCAGACCGTAGACGCGACGCAATTTCAGGATGAACACTATCCGACCTTCTACGGCGCGGACTTCAGTAATGTACATATCTTCGACTTCGAGATTCTATCATGAACTTAATCTCATGTTCTTTTTTCGAAGAGCCCCTTCGTTTGGAGCGGTGGACTAAACTTCACTCACCGCGTTGCCTCCGGCGATCCATTGGATACCTCCCTGTTGGTCTGGACGCGTGCGGTCCCTAGCCCCGTAGCGGCGAACCCAGCTACCAATCCGCCCATCGCCCCGGATCAGTCCGTCCCTGTCTGCGTCTCCTACGAGTTGTTCGACAATGATAAATTATCCGGAAAGCCGACGTCCAGCGGCCAGGCCTTCACGAGCTACGACGTGGACTTCACCGTAAAGCTAGAAGCGACTGGACTGAAGCCAGATACATCCTATTGGTTCCAGTTCAGCGACTGCACAAACTCATCAAGCAAGAGTCCCGTCGGAAAGACTAGGACCATCTCCTCTCCTGATAGTAAGTTACATGTTTTGATATCATGGAAAAAATAATTAAACGTGGGTATACTTGAAGCTCCCGCGAACGAGGTCAATGGCGGCAAGCCTCTCACTTTTGCGGTGTTTTCCTGCTCTCAATACCAAAGCGGTGAGGGCTACCTTGATTGGATTTCGACGTTGAGGCTAATTATAGCTTGAAGGTTATTTCAATGCCTACGGTGTAGCGGCACATAACACGTCAGCAGATATTTTCATGCATTTGGGGGATTATGTGAGTCTAGGTCTGAGGCGAAAATACTTCGAACTCTGATTAACGTACGCTTTTAGATTTATGAGTCGTTGGGAAACGGGTAAGCTGGCGATTTCTTAGACCTAAGATTTCACCTTCCAACTATATTTACTAGAGCGAAAATTGGACGTGCAACACTCGGTCGCGAGCTCGCGACGATTCACGACTACCGCCAACGTCTTAACCAATACCGTACAGACGTATCTCTTCTCGACGCTCACCAGAATGCACCATGGATTACAGTTTGGTGAGTTGCTTTACAAACGACATGCTATAATGAAAAATTGACAACTTCCTCTTCCGTGACAGGGTGCGAATAAACTTTCGCATTGAATGCATAATGAGCTAAACTGTGTCGATCTACAGGATGACCATGAAGTTGCCGACCAGTCCTGGAAAGCAGGTACAGCGGACTCGAATGACACTATGCTCGGATGCTCGTTCTCTCCGTCAGGTGCTTGCTTTACTGACCGTAAACTCGCTGCCGTCCGCGCCTACCACGAATGGCTGCCGATCCGTCAAGTAGATGCGGACGACAAATTGCGAATCTGGAGGAACTTCCAGATTGGCAAGCTGCTCGATCTCACCATGCTTGACACTCGCCAGTATGACCGTGATCTCACCGACGTCAGTGAAATCTATTTTATGTGCACTTTCATGGATCTTGCTGATAGACATTTAGTTGTACTACAACACAGAATGTGAGCATTTTCAGACGTTGATTTGAATGTCGCTGAACTTATTTTTAGATGTCAACTCGATTTCCGAATTCAACAACAGGTCGCTCATGGGTATTCCTCAGGAAAACTGTTCGTATCAGCGAACGATACAAGCTTACGATGCTGACGTTGAAATCTTTTGTTTACAGGGTTCTACGAAACCCTCACTCAATCGAAGGAACGTGGTGCCATTTGGCGTGTGATCGGGTAGGTCGCATACATGCACACTCTATTGCAGACTGGTGAAACTTTCAAATAGCCAACAGATCGTCTTCACTCAACTGAATGAATCAGGAACATGTACGTTGACTAGCATATACTCACAGTCAGGATATTTTCATAGAGGCTCCCTCATGAATATTTGCAGTTGACGTCGTACGTCTTCGACGTGCTTTCCTCTCTCACTTTTACTTTATTCATTATAGGATGCCTGGGATGGCTATCGCATGAACCGCATGAGGGTCCTTAACCATCTGTACGAAAACAAGATTGACAACGCAATCATCCTTTCTGGGGACAGCCACGCAAACTGGGTCTCTGACCTCGCACGTAAGTGCAAAATCAAATCAAATGTTTACAAAACCTAAGGCGCCCGATAATCTAGATCCAAATGATACGACGACGTACGCACAAATCTGCTCCAATGACTGTAAATATACTGACGAATCACTTCGAAATAGTTACGATTTCAAGACCGGTGACGGAGCAATTGGAGTCGAGTTTGCCGGGACTGCTGTCTCGTCGACCTCTTCCTTCGGTTCGGGCATCCTTCCTGCGGCTGCAGACGTCAAGAGCACGACATACGTCTCAGCGAAAGGCAACGAAGATCTTCAATGGAGCGAAGGCAGCTACCGAGGCTTCTTCACCATTAGCGTCGACACGAAACAGGTCAACACGACGTACTACGCGATGACCAACGTCAGTAAGTACTACCTCATGCCTTTTCCTTCGTCGTCCCTCTGACTGGCATCGTAGCGAGCGCGAACCTTGGCAACTTTGCGAGCGCAAATTTCATTGTCAAAGCCGGTAAGATACCACGATTTCCTGAGTTAAATGCAAGGATGACTAATGGAAGCTCCAAAGGCGCGAACAAACTGAACCGACCTGTTGCGGGTGGTTCCGTTGCTGCCGGTGTACTCAAGTCAACAGCTTTGAATTTCACGACATGAAACAAATTGAATGAATGCGACACTGTCTCATGGCGATCGGGGAAAACTACGATCAATGTTTTCGAGGGACCCCGCTTTTTCCGATTGGTCGCTAAATGTTTCCCAGAACACATATTCATTGAAATCATACAAAAGAAATGAAATCACAGAGGCTGTTGACAACCCAAGTATCTTATTCATCGTTCCGCCGAAACACCCTCGCTTGCGTTGCGCTATTGAATATACTCTCTTCACGCGTTGATGATGATGGGGGAGCAGTTAATGCCAATGAGAGCAGAGGCTGTATAGCGAAAGGCCTTAAGTATACACCATAGACAAAAACAAGGATAGCTCACAGTAAAAATCGTCGCAGTATACTGGCGCGTTGGTGCAAGAGGTGCCGCTGATACCGACGCCCTATTTGAAGGCAAAATTGAGGATGTTATTCGACAGCGAGGCGCAGTGTTTGCTTACAGTGATGGGCGAGCAGTTCGAAGCGACCTCGCCGGTGACGTCCTGGACGAGTACACCGACGATGGCACAGATACCTGCTCCAGCCACTGAATTTGCCGTCGCAGTTTGCTGACAGCATAAGTTTGCTGGTCCAGAATTACCAGAACCACCGGGAGTGGGAGTGGCGACCGCAAGAAGTGCGAGTGATGCAGCGACGAAGAGCTTGGAGAGCATTGTGTTTGGAGAAAGGGAAAAAGAAAGCTAGTTGAACTGTTGCTTGGGGAGCTGTGTTCGACTGGAGAAACTGAGCTCAAAACCAGCCAGCTTTTATACATGAAAGAGGGTGCACGAGCTCAACATCATGACAGTACGGTTTCTCGACACCGATTGGATATTTCCTTTGGATTCCGGCGATAGGTGTTTGCGATTGAATGGTTTCTCAATTGTTTTGGCGCAATGACGTAGAGGGATGAGCGCCTCGCTCGGACGGCGAGGTGCACATCCAGAAAGTTCCTCAGCGAATGAACTGCAACCTCCTGGTCGTCTAGCAAATGATATTCATCATCACAAAAATCGTTAGCTTGTTGTGTGAGAATCAAGCAAACCATTGAACAGCACTTACTTCAATGTCCGAAGCAGGCCTGTTTTGAGAGACCTGTAGCCGCCATTTTCCTCAGCGCACCGTAGCGTACAATTGATCCCGAAGCATTGTTTCGAGACGGCCACGAAGCTCGCAGCGACGTCAAGCTCCCGGCCACTTTTTCTTCAAGAATACGAAACACACCTCAAGGTAGATAATATCTTGGCCCAGAAGGCGCCATCTCAGACTGAACGAATCCTGAAAAACTTCAATAGATTCTGCATGAGTTCATGAGGAGAACGCGTCGACCTACGAAGCCCGCCGACCGCCCAACCCTGCAGTCTGTCTTCCATCTTTGAAATTCATGTCGGTCCTTGATCACGCGCTCTCTCTCTAAGTCCGTGTAAACAAGCACGCCAACCGCCGTCGCACAGCAATTATTGCCTCCTCCCCTCTGTCTTTGACGTCAAAGGATCGATCCTAACGGCAGCGTGATCGAGTTTTGCCTAAGATTTAAGGCAAACTGGTGATGAAAGTTCTGATTGAGCCACATAAACGATGAACGTGCAGAATAGACATTACCTGCCCGTCGTCACATGGCTGCGAGATGAAATACCGCCTGGGTGGATGAACAGGGTGCGTTGATAATTTGATATACGTTGTGTAACCGGGTCCGCCCTATCCTCTCGCGTTGGATCATGTGTCGGCCTCACTAAGTTCCGTGGCACGGGGTTGTCAAGCTTAGAGAGTGTTTTCCAGTACTAGCTCAGTACCAACTGTTGTACTCGACAAAACAAACCAAAGTTACCTAACAAGAATGAAAAGGTGAGAATCCGTGCAACAGACGGTATGCAAACGAAATAGAAATTGTTACATACATCAATCGTTTTTGATCGATAGTCGCTCCGCCGATTCCTTACATGCAAATACGACGTAAAACAGAAGTTTCTACGGTGGGCCTGAAGTCCTGAAGACATGCTGAGTCGACGATTGAGAGGAGTCGCCTGCACCGTAGTTCCGCCAATATATTGATAGAAAATGAGGCCCACCCTTGAAAATTATACAAGGCGCCTTTCATTTTGTTCTTTGGGGAGGGCGAGGACGTCAAAGATGTTGTTGAAAAAGAATGTTCGAGCTCGCACACGAGTCGCAGTCGTGGGTTGGACCAACAAACAAAGTTCAAACTCCGTCGGAGACAACCGACACGTGGAGCCTTTGCGATTTTGTCTCCCGATTTCACGAGCACGAAGCATGAGGCAAGAGTCTGCGCAACTTCGGTTTTTCATCGAAGAATATCCCCAGAATACTTCGAAGAGCAGTATGTCGATTTGCAAACGGCTAACGCTACCAAGGCAGAATTTTCCCAGTGGTAACCGACGGCCAAGTTCGAGCGGTACGGCATTCGAGCCTGGCATCGCTGAGAGGCATCTCCTGTCAAAGAGTGTGAGTCGAAAATTTACGAGTTCTTGCGACGAAGCGTATTCACCGCCATCAGGGAGTTTCCCCGCAGTCAGGTGTCCTGGCGGGGCGGCGGGGAAAGCTGCGCATCCCAAGAGCTATTCCAGTTCTCCGTGTCCCATTCCTGAGTTATCCTCTCAGCCGGGCGATATTTATGCAAGACATCCAGCTCATGATCACTACCGGGTGCTGTTTCACGCACTCACGCAAGACAGCCAAGCATTGCTCACCTCCGAAACGCGATCACAAGCGACCATGTCCGAATCGACCAGGGAAAGTCCTGAAATACTGTCGAACAAGTCTAAATCGACAATGCCACGTCCGCCTGTATTTTTGGACAAGGAAGAGGAGAGGGAATACCTGAAGTTCAGGCTTGCGCAAGCCTTCAGAATATTTGACAGTCTTGGATATGAGGAGGGGCATACTGGATTGGTGTCGTTGAGGGTACGTTGGTCATTGCGAGACGCGAGATGAAGCGATGAAATTGTTGTCGAGTTCTTTAGGATCCTGTTGACGACAATTACTTTTGGATCAATCCTAAGGTTCGTTTAGGAGATGCATACATTTTTTGTCGCTAACTGTGAGGATGCTGCAAGGGAGTTCACTTCTCCCTGATGCAACCAACTTCGTTGCTCCTTGTAAATGCCAATGGACAAGCAGTCGAAGGATCGACAGCCCCTTTCAACAACGACGTCTTCGCTCTCCACGCGGCGATCTACGCGTCTCGACCGAATGTCAATTGTATCGCCAATGTTTCATCGACTTATGGAAAGGCTTTCTCAGCCTTTGGCAAAGAACTGGACATAATTACGCAGGACGCTTGTGTTTTTTATAAAGACCACGCAGTCGCCAGGGGCTTCCCGAGTCCTGGGCAAGACGCGTGCGGGGAAATTGCTGTTACACTGGGAACAAAGAAGGTCAGTAAATACGTCGAGACGTCATTCGCAATACAAAGGGTATTCGTGACTGACGGTGATTTGATGGCCTGCGACGCCTGATGTTGATGTCAGGCTTTGATATTACAGGTATGTTCCGAGGTTGTTATTCTTTGCTGCTTTGAATGACGCTTCTATTTTCGCAGAACGTCGGCTTGCTCGTCGTCGGACCGAACGTAGAGTCCGCCCTTCGATATTTCATGGCCCTCGACAAATGCTGTCAGGTCCAGCTCTTGGCAGACGAAGCGTCCGCCTCGACAGGTCGTAGGCCGATCCTCATTAGAGATGAGGAGGCGGACTATGTGCACAGAGCCATCGGGAAGCCAAGTGGTGGCTGGTTCAGCGGGAGCGTGCACTTTGCCGAGCTCGAGGCAATTGAGGGTGTTTCGTTCGAGTATCACAAGTAGGAACAAGACACCATCCCCTCATCGTCGACGTCATGCATCCAAGATAAGAGTAACACTTTGACACGAGAGTTGTCGAGCACTGCGAGATGAATAGGAATAAAATTATTAGGGTCTCAACGTTGCATTCGGCAAAATATCCTCTTACCTCCTGCAGGTACGAGTTGATGTCCCTGTATGCATGAAAGTGTTCAGCCAGAGCGGACCTGGAGAGCCGCAGAGAGTCGCCAAGGGCCGCCGCGCCGCCTTTTGCTTTCCGTAAGTTCCGTCGCGAGAGCACCCTCGTCCCTCTTCGACTCTTCGCCATTATTTCCTCCAGAAATTGCGCAATTCTGTAGACTACCCTCGAGTCAGCTGCAGACAGACTCTGCGATCTATTCCCTCTGGTAAACAGAGCACCAGCTGCAGTGCGCATCCCGATCGTTCTGTCCGCGGAGATCACTGCACTCGATCACATTTTAGCCGCGTGTCTAAACACTAAAGTTTATCGAAATTGATTTGCGCTTTCGTCATCTCAAACCTACTCGCACTTGCTAAGACACTAGCCAAGTATGACAATTGCTGAAAAGGTATCTTGAATACGAAAATTGTGCGCGACATAACCGCCGCCGATGCACTGTCAGAAAATATCAGTTCCCATTCAATTTTCTTTGTGTTTTATATGATTGTTCCTAGAAGCGGAGGGATCCCACAGTCCTCGACATTCCTCTCCTTAATCTTCCGCAACTGGGATGTATTGTGGAGATAACGAGTATTGTGCACATAGAAATGACGCGAATTGAGAAAGAGGGCGCTGCAGAACGCAGAGATCATGCACCGGCGGGAGGCATGCGCGGTGGAGTGAGAGAAAAAGACAGATAGAATACTCACCACGAGCGCCGTAGTTCCTTGTGCCTCACTTTACGACGAGAGATTTCCGAGGAACGGGGTGCAGCGGGACGAGTGGGGGATCCTCGACGTTTGAAAGACTTGTACTGCAGATTTCGAGGCGACGAACGCTCTTTGCAACAAGGTTAAACCCATTGCCGGGCGAAAAGCTTCCGACGTAAAGGCGTATGGATCCTTGGCTCGGTGCGGGGAGCTCCGGTGTTGTCTCCGACAATAAACGGACCCGGAGAGGATGCAGCGGGGTTTACCCAGAGCAAGGCACCCCACATCCATCTGAATATCGTCCAAATCACAAAGATATCAAGGGGAAATGCATTACGACGACGATGCGCATCCCAACGGCCTGACGTAGTGCGCTCGCCTCACGCAGCCATACAATAATCCCAGCACGGTCTTAGCGGACTCGCACAGCGCACGCACTGAATTGAAGCGATGACGGTCTGCAGCATAGCGGAGAAGAACCCCGGGACGGGATTTTCCCCCACGCAGCCGATCACGCGAAGGGGGCACAGCACCCGAGAGGAGGACACAGGAGGGCCGATCCCGGCGATTGCGAAGCCAAAGGGCGACAGAAATTATGAGCAACGCGCAGATCTGGTAGCTGCATCGCACCCAGGCTGATCGAGACGAAAATACACTGGGATTCATATTTCCCCGCGCGCGTGATGGTTTGACCGAGATTGCGCCATGACGAGCGAACGCTCGAGGGAAAAGGCGTCCTACTTTGTGGTGTTGATCATGATACAGATGGACTGTTCGTCCGGGAGGAAGGTCGAGGAGGCAGTTGCAGTGAGGTCAGGGGGACGCGGGGATTGTCGATACGACATAACTGGTCTTGGTGTATACCGGGTGCGGAAGTCTTGTGTTCTTTCATTTTCGATGAGCCCGGTCGGGGATGTAAACCATGCTGCACCAAGCCCAGATGCTTGCCGCCGGACAGATAAGATATCTCTTGATATACGAGCTTTACGAGAGTACGTCAAGGAAACGCATGAAAGATTGCAAGAACCGTATGCAAACGTCCGGCATACGGATGGCAGAAGCGAAAAATCAGATCATGGGCCTGCTACAAGGGGGGTTGATCGCGTACGCATCAGTAATGTTCTCTCGGGGAAGAGGAGTTATTTACAGAGGATATGAGCTTCGCGCAATGAAAGCACGTCGACGTTGAGGACGACTTCAAGAATAACACTTGGGAAGATCAACGGACGGTTCTTGACGGAGTTTGCGGTAGTTTATGGAGCAGGAGATGATGAAGTCAGATAGCGATTCACCGGATGGGATGGGTGAGGATGAGGAAGTCCTGTAATAGTTGGCGAATGAGATGCAGGCGAATGGTGCAAAGAGTCCGGAACGAGAGTCACGCTTTCGACTCGCGTGAGATGGGAACCAGGACCTTAGGAAAGGTAAATCACAAGGTGACGGATTCTTATGACCAGAGCGCTGAGCTATGACGACTTGCAGGTCGGGAGGACCGCTAGAAAGGAGGTATGTCGAAGAAGCCGGGGTGGGAGGGAAACATGCGGTCAGCTGGAAAGAGCGCAATCCCAGCTTAATGGGAAGTTATTGGCGGGACCAGGGCCGGTGCGGGGGCGATTGGGAGGAGGATCTGCTTGGAAGGCGACGACCTCCGAGGTTGGTCCATGATGAGGACTGCGAGTGGACGACGGGCATAGCGTCGAGGGCATTAATAGTGCGGGGCAACTAATTGAGGGAAGAAGGGCGCGTCGAAGGGCAGTCGCGTGTTCTGAGGGGGGCGTGCGTGTAGAAGAGATGGCCAACAAAGGCTTTCTGGGCAAAGAATGTCGGTGCTCGGACAGACCTCGGACGGGAGCAAAAGTCGAGCTTGTGTTCCGTTTGGAGGAACTGCAGCGGTTCTTTGAGATATTGCTGCCAGACTGCCGATTCGCGGGGAACATGTGAGATGGGCAGGTCATGTTCAGGGACACTGTCACCGGGAGCTCTTTCGCGTTACGTTCGCAGAGCGCTTCGTCTATATAAAAGGGGAGGAGGAGGAGGGCGAGCTTCCGTCAATAACTCTGCACCACCTTCAGTACAAAAAAAATTAAGATGAACGCTCACCGCACTCACACCCACCCCTCGCAGAACGCCCTGCTTTCCCTCGACATGTCCCTGCTTTCCCCTGCCAATATCGAGGCTGCATGGGAACAGTCGCAGCAGTCGCATCAGTCCTCGATGCGGCACTCGGACGCCTACCATCTCTCCTACGCCAACGCCTATCCTCAGTACACCGTCTCGCCATCGTCCTCGCCGTCAACGTCGTCGTCGTCGACAGCGGCCAGTGCGGTGTCTCCGTCGAGCCCGTTTGGCGAGCATTTCCACCAGGCAGCGTCTCTGCGCAAGGGCTTTCATCCCGACCTGGCCTTGCCCACCCGCGAACTTTTCGATTTCCAATTCCCACCTTCTCCTGCAACCACCACCAACTCGCTCTCGTCGCCTCTTTCGCCCTCCATGTCGTCCCAGGCAGCCATGCACATGTTCAACACCCCGACGCCGTCGCCAACGTCGCCAACAGCCCTCGACGCGTCGCGCCAGAGCGATGGTGGCTCCTCACCGTCTTCAGCGAAGCGCGCATCCGCCGCGCCCTCCTCCTCGTCCTCGACGAAGAAACCCCGCGCGTGCATGAGCACCAAGGACTTTGTGCCTCCCGACGTGACGGGCCTGAGCAAGAGAGAGGCACGCCTGGTCAAGAACCGCGCGGCAGCCTTCCTCAGCAGGCAGCGAAAGCGCGAGGAGTTCGAGCTCATGGAAATGTAAGTTTGTCTTTCTTTCTGTCTTTCAACCGTAAAAATTCTGATAAATTGTCTTATATTCACAGTCGCGTTGCTGAGCTCGAGCAGGAGAACGTTCGTCTCAAGGCAGCCGCAGACGGACTCTCGCCGCCCCCAGACTCCGTTTCCGACCGTAGCAGCGTTTCTCACTCGGAGTACGAACACCTTCGCGCTCAACTCGCTTCTGCTCGCCAACGGGAACAGGAACTCGCTGAGCAGCTCGAGCGCATCAAGTACCAGGCTCAGCAGGTCAAAACCGAATCTCAAGAGCCCGCTCTGTCTTCCACCTCATCCGACGGTTCATCCTCTGGACCTTCGACTCCATTAATGACCCCGTCTTCGTTCCCGCTATCGATGCGAGGTATTCCGAACGCGAAGAGCGGTGCTAGTCTAGGACTCATGGTAAGTTTTCATCAATCTGTCTGCGTTCGTTGTTTTTAAAGTTATGCTCATAATATCTCGGTATCTTAATTCAGGTCCTTCTCTGCGCACTTCCATCTCTTCTCTCCGGGACCTCGCTGCCTGCTGCAAGCAGCCTCCCGATGTCCTCCTTCCTCAACATGCACTCTGCCAACAGCTGGGACCAAAATCCCGTCATGCTAGGCACCAACGAGCAGGAGTGGGAGTTCGACTGGGCTGGAAACGCGCGTGCGCCGAAAGCTAGCGCCGTCAGTGATCGACGTGAAAAATCTATGGATGTTGATGGCTCGGATTCATCCGTCGAGCAACGCGACGCTCAGTGGAAGAAGCTCGATCTCGTTCGAGAGGACGGCGAGAGCCTGGGTCTCGGCGACCTCGACATTTCCTTCGACACTTCCAAAAGCGCCGACGGGCGGCTGCGCGTCCGCGTCCACTCTTCCACCAAAACGCACGAACAGATGGCGATCGAGCCTCAGACCGTCTCGCATTCAGACGCATCGCTTTCCTTGGGTGCTCCAGAACACGAGCTATCCTTCGCGCCTCCTCCTCTCTACATCCCAGATACCGACCCATTAGGCCCTTTCCTCGGCATCTCCTCGCCAAACTCTCTGATCCCGACCAACGGCGAGTATCATTTCGATGCTGCTAGCATCTTCGGAACTGGTGCTCTCGCCGGCTCGGTCGTGGAAAGGCAGACATCGTCTCAAGGAAGCACACGCCGTGTCCGCATCGCTCTCAAATCAGCCCCAGCTCCCGGAGGCGAGGGTGGCGAATGGGAGATCGAGCTTCGCTAAGCTCCAAGCGATTTCTCTCGATTCTTCCGACATTTCCTGATCATCAATGTTTTATTATTGGTCCTTATTGCTCTGCTCGCTTTTTTCTTGGATTTCTTGCTCTCTCTCCACGGTTCTCTTTTCTCCGTTTTCTTCGAAGGCAATATTTATTGGGAAAGGTGCTATATATTGGCAGGAACAAGGAACTCGGTGCGGCTCCCTTGTCTCGCTCTCTGGACCTGGGATGCCGTGATCGCACGCTGTGTAATTTATAGGTCTGCCAGAAACAAAAAGTACTGGATTATTCTCTGTGTTATTTTTTTCCAGCATCGGAACGAACGAAATCTTTCCCTTCGTTTGTCCGCTCATATCGCTTCAATTAGAATATTGCTCTCTATCTCTCTCGGACTCGCATCCACGATACCTGTTTCTTTCTTCTCTCGTTTTAGCTTACGGATCCTTCTCGCTTTGTGAATAGTTTGCAACTGTAGACCACCTGCATCTCGTCCTATGTCATATGTTCAATCCATGCATGCGCTATACAATACACATGATCTTATCCTTCACGCTCTTTGCCCGTACATATGATTATGCGTGACCGGTTGCGAACCTCGTGGTGTCCCTAGAGCGCCAGACTTCCTTCTTTCCGGGAAACGGATCGGGCCTGCTGAGGTCTTTGTCGATCTTCCAGCACTTCTTCTCTACTTCCCCTTGTCGGGCGAACAGATTTCACGTACGCTCACGTACACCTCCCCGGCTTCTGCTTCTGCAAAACTGCATGGCTGGTCTGCTCCTGGACGCTGATCATGCGTCCCTAGGCCCATGTGCGCTGTCGATCCTCCACCGCATAGGTCACGGCGACCTATCTTAATTCTTCTGAGCGTATATGTAGGTGGCCCGCCGCTCCGCTCCGAGATTCCAATTGGTGTTCTGCGAATATTTCGAACATGTGAGGCGGCCCCCTCTTTGAGTCTTTCCTTCTCCGGGACCGTTTGGAGTTTGGAACGCGCTTGCAATAATTATCTCGTAGTCCCAGCCGAGAATGCATCGCATGCAACTGGAGCTGCAAGTGGTCGGTATTCGCACCTAGAATCGAAAGAGAGATAAGCCTGGGTTTCGCCGCGGCGCCTCTTGCATTATTTGCGCCCCTCTCACCCTGCGTTTCCAGAGGAACGTTTGAAGTGCAGTTACAAGGGCGCAAGCGTCTTCGCCGTTCCACGCTGAGCATCCCAATGCACTTCAAGCATTGCGGTGCAGATAGCAGCTGAATTTCCGGACGTCATGAGCCTCGGCGAGGGCGGAAGCAACGGAATACCACCTCCCCGTCGCTAACGGCGTGCATAAAATCTTTCGAGGTCCTGGGTCTTCTGACAACGTGAAGTTTTTCTTTTCTTCAATCAGCTGTCTGTTCGCACTTCTCTAATGCAAATGTATTTCATTACGGCGCGTACGCAGGAGTTTACATCACGGAGTGACAGAGTCTTGGTTTGCGCACTCACGCCTGGACTCGACGCTTCACACGGAATGCAGTTGTTCCATCTTCAGGATTTGTTGAAAGATCGTAAAGGCTGCTTGCGGCTGGAACGCGGGCTAGGAGAGAAAAAAGGGGGATATTAGCGGCGTCGAGAAAATAGATTTCAAGATAGAGTAGATATGCATGGTAAAGCACGTACCACTTCGTGACCCGCTTGGAAAACTCGTCTGCAAATGGATGCGTACCGGCAATTAGATACCGGCGTAGTCGGACAGCACTTGGAATAAGAAACTCACGCAAACGAGAAATTATCCACGTTCTGGATGGCAGCCACCGGTTTGCCATCAATCGTCATATTCGTAAAGGGCGTTTCATGGAGCGTCTTGTTGCCGTACCAATCCATGGCCAGTACAGATGCGTGCCCACCGAGCCAGTTGCAACTGATGAACATAGATCAGTCAAGTAAGCGGTAACATCAATGAGACACGAAATACTTGATATCAGCATCTCCCGCCTAAAGACGACCAACAACACGATGAGATAGCGTTCGTTTGACCTCTACACGAAACAATCACTCACCCAGATAAGCATCTTCAAGCGCGAGTTTGCGAGTGCCGCCAATTGAGGCAACAAAGTTCGAGCATCCTATCAGTCAAAAGCATGAGCTGATGGTAACTTGCAATAGAATGACTGAAAAAACTCACATCACCTGTCTTGTCGAACAAGTTGTCGACAGCATTCGAGCATTCCGAATACGTGCTCGTAGCGCCAATGAGTTGCTTTATTGTCACGTTGTGCAAAAAAGTGACATAAAACTCGGGCGGGAACAACGCCGACGAATTCTGCCTCAGGTCGTCGCTGTCTCGATCCCCGACCGCAGGTACGAACACATTATCAATCTACGATCCTCACCGTCAAAAGGCATTTGATCAAGACCGAGAAAAAAAATCAATCAGTGAGAATTATTCGCCATGCGAGCTCTATGTCACTCGAATATCAAATGACATAGAGAAAAGAAAACTCACGCAAAAGTGATCGGCCGTCCTACAGACTTGATCAGACAGAGTCGAGTTCCCAGGCCCATTCTCACCCGCGGCATCCGCTGCACTTGCGGCGTAACAAGCAAGCTCTTGCTCTTGACATCCTCCAGGCTCGAAGAAAGACTGATTGAGCTTAGCGAGAACTTCAGGAGTCTGAAGAGGTCCGTAACCGGGAGCGTTCGTTGCGAATGTCACATACGCCTCGTTCTGGAGCAAGGGGTCGTACCACCCACTATAGTTAAGAAATAAAATTCAGAATCAATGATATCGTTCCGTAGGATTGCGAAGCATGAGAAGCATGTCTTCTTGTTGATGGGGACGTACTTGTTGATCATCAGGGCGCTCACGTTGATCTTCTCGCCCTTGATCTTCCCCTTCTCTATGAGCTCATTCTGTTGGTCGAAGAACGTTACGAAGCTTGGGCCGTAGTGTCCTCCATAACTCTCGGTTGCGAAAATGAACCTGAATAAATCAATATCGAGCAAAGCGGTCATCTTGAGCTTATAACTCACTCTCGTTTTTGGAACTTCGAAAACTCGCCACTCTCGAAGAGGATTTGGAAAGCGGTCCAAATGAACGGGGCGCCGGCCTGAGTGCTATTGACTGTATCGTTTCCGAATGAAAAGCCGGTGCCGATGGGTTGGTCGATATAAATCACTTTGCATTGGAGTCATTTTAGGGATCTGTGCGTTTTCAAAAATTGAAGTTGCTTACTATTACTGATATTGTTCCAACTTAAAGCAGATAACGCAAGTGAGAAGGCGTCCTTAGCCATAAATTCAAAACTTTTACCTAAAAGGGTTCAATACCGTTGTTTCACCATCTGCTAAAATCTGACAAGGTCCGTGTTCTGACCCAATAAGTTGAATGAAAGCAAACGTCCTAAAACGCGACATACCTTGGAAGAGTCCGATCATAGAAGAACACCCGGGTCCGCCGTTTATCCTACAAATATTGTGAGCGGACAAACCACGAGACCTCACTTCAACTTACCAGAGCGTAAATGGTGCAGTTTCGGGCTCATTGCGAGCTTCGAAGAACCAAAACCACTAAGTAGCATGGTATTAGAATATTCAAGAAGGAAATGTCGAGTCTGAGAGCAACTCACCATTGACATATTCGTCCCGACATCGATGTATCCCGATATTTGACCGACACCAGGAGTCGTCTCGCAGACTCCCGAATCCTTGATGAAGCGGATCTGGGTATCCGGATTGTTCTTGGACTTGAATACATTAAAAGCTGGAGAAGTATCCGTATCTTGCGATCGTGCATCGTTATGGTGTGAATCGTCCAGTGGCGTCGCCCAAGTCACCAGAGCGCAGATCGCGCAAAACACCAGGAGCTGCGTAAGTCGCATTTTAGATATCTGCGGTTTATCCTCTCTGCTTGTGGTCGCATGCGCGCTGGCGTCCTCTTTATATTCTCCATGGTAGTGTCTGCGAAAGGGTATTTGATAAGGCCCGAAATATGCTTCGATATGACTGCATGTCCCCAGTAAGACGCCGAACAAGGGATACCACGTACTTAAGGCTTCGAGAAGCTCCTGTGCCATATGGAAAACCATCCTCGGGTGCACACCATACTCGGCCAGCGCGGATATCAGTTTTGCTGGGACCAACTGGATTGGAACGTGGCGGAGCATTGGATGTTGCGTTGCTCATAAGTAAGTCATGGCGTTCATTCGATCCGTGCACGAGACAATTTCCCATTCGTGAGCTTGGTGTCGATTTGTTGTTGAAGAGAGTGGTGGAGGTTTCTTGGCTCGACTTCGTGGTTTCTGCGAACGAACAAGTCCAACAACAATACTCGAAGTATCAAACCTGAACGGTGCGGCCTAAACACGGCTTCGACTCAACAGCGAGGCGTTATTCGGAAGATCTGCGCCTTATCGATGAATTGAAGCATCCACAGCAAACAACGGTGAGGTTTTCGACGGAGCAATAGTATCGTTACGTATCAAGAGACGGTCGAACCAAAGTTGTCCAAAACTGGTGTCCTTTTTCAGATCCCACGCTGGCATTTTCTGCATTCCTATCGAGGGAAGATGTTGGGTCCTCGTTCTTCAGAGCACATATTCTTGAAAGTTGCCGTCGATGCAGACGAGATTAATTTTTCGATTCTGTCGTCAAAGTTGTCGTCGAAGTTCGTGTCGATGCCCTCGAAACATCGACGCGGCAAACGGCGGCAAACGGTTGACTTCAGGGCCGGTCGACTCTTTTTGGCGGGGGTACGCGAATTGCGATTGCTCTTGTTCAACTTCCTCCAAATCCTCCAAATCTTTTATTTTCGCTATGTCGCTTCTCCACCTTCTCCTCTGAACTACGAGGGAGTCGTTCTGTCATTGTGCAAATCCAAGGGAAATTTTCGCTGGTTGGCTGGACCGAACTAGACGTTCCACGAAGTCAACGTTCCACGATAAATTTGATCCTTGCTTTTCTGCATCGTTGCAAGATACAGACTTATTTTGGATGCTTCACAACATACGTCTCAAGCGAAACGAGAACCTTCTCCTCTCTTAACTCCTGGATATATTTTCTAGTTTTCAAGTCAAAGACTCGAAATGCCACGCGGCCACCAATCAAGCTTCGATCTCAGGCTCAAACTCTTAGGCCCGGGCGAAGGCTTACTAGTATTGTTCAAGGCCTTCGTCCTCGTGGCGTTAGCGGTCGAACAAGAAGTATAGCATGAAGACCCCATCTGACAAGGACAACGCTTTACCTTCCTCAAGCTGAGCCACGATTCGGATGGCGCTTTGTGGCCACTCGTCGAACGTATAAAGTCTCGAATGGCGCTTTCGATGCGATCAAAACACCACAACCGCAGGCCGGTTCATACCCATATCTCGTACCTTGAAGATGCAGTCGAGCTCAGGAAGTCCACTTACTGCTGAGCGGGTCTCATTTACTGATGTCACCACGGCCATTCAGACATTCCAAGCTAACCCTCGATCCGTTAGTCAATCTCTTCTAACATAACCGAGGGGTTTCACTGATTAGATATTGATATTCAGAGTATACGATGGGCAAAGGCTAAGTCCCACCGACATATCAGAGCTGTATCTCTGGCTGTCCAAGGAGGCGTCTGCTCCGCCAGCTTGTTACCACTCGCTTTGGATGCCTTCGCACATATTCTGGAAAGTACTCGAGGTCGTTGGGCCACATACGTTGGAAGGGTCGCTGTCTATGCTTGTATCTGTGGCCTTCTCGGCATGAAGGACGACTTCTACTGCGATCATCCGGCGCTGCGCAGGCGTGCGCTCTCGCTCTGGCCTATCATCTGGGACTGGATTAGATACATATCCTCTGAAGAAGACCCGGTATCAGAGGCCTTACCCGAAGATTATTTGGAAATGGAAGAACCGGTCATTTGCAGGGCTTATGCATACTTTGTCGGTCGCCGTTTGTCCGAACCTGACTTCGCTCGTGTCGACCTCGCGACTCCTTGCGCCGCACCAGAGGAGGACCTCTGTCTTTTGACGGGAATCTGGCTGCGCTCTGACTCCCGGCGAGAATTCCGCAATACAAACGAAGTGGAACGTCTTGAATTTGAGCGGTCGATTTTGACGGCCATGCATGCTTCCTCAGACTTACTCGAGAAGAGGAGGTTGAGCCAAGGGGGTCCATTCAATTCTCTTTGGGCCATCATGCATGAGACGGCGCTTTCTCTGGACATGACGACGAGGGACATCATCAAACTCGCTGCCCGGGGACTCAAGCGCGCCATGGAGATCGAGGGCTCGTCCAAAGTGAAATTGCGTCTCGTCTATTCGAGTATTCAGTTTCTTCACTCGCTTTCCTTGGCGAAATATCAACGTGGTGAACAAGAGACGCAAATAGTCAACCAATGCCTCATAAAAGAGCGCCTTGTTGAGCTCACTCTGGATAGTATTTCCTTCACGGTGAACTTACTCGGCCCTTCGAATACAACCTCTGAGGGGTTTACACCGGAAGAAGTCGACGAGGGAGGGCGCCTCCTATTGTCTGCATTCGCCCTTCTAACAAACATCCTCACTGAAGAACACGGAGTTTCTTCAATGCGGAAAGCTCTCCGGCACTCTCCTGGACTTATTCAAATTATGGCATCCGTGTCGCTACCCTCCTACCGTTTCCCTAAGCTGGTTGCATTCAAGTCGATCCCGTCCCTGGTTCGCAGTTTACTCAACATCGCCCTCATGAAGAATATACGCTTCGTCTCTGTCCTTTCTTCGTTGCACTCTGCGATTGTCAAATGCCCTGGTTTAAAGGGTTATTGCGAGGGAGTCCGTACATTGATGCAAAATTCCGAGACTCGGGGATTGTGGGCTGAGGACGAGGAAACCAGCACTGCATATTGTTGGGCGCATTTATATAATGAGGCCGAGCACCATTACGCTGCTTTCGAGAGGCTGAGCGAGAAGAGGAAACAGGATATTGTACCATGTTCTAATGTGAGTACACCTATTCGGGTGTCTTTGATTTTATGTTGACTAACCTACGGCAGATCGATTGTGATATGAAGAGTACCCGATCCGAGTTTCAAATTTGTGCTGGTTGCGAATCTGTTTATTACTGCTCTCCGGCATGCCAGAAGATCGCCTGGCGAGAGCATGCGCACAAGGTGGAGTGTAATCGTCTTAGGGTCTTGCACAGTATGTCCCCCTGCGTACTCCGATTTTTTTCTATTATTGACAGAGGAATTCTTAGACATGACAGGTCTTTCTGTTCGCGATACGCGTTATCTTGCTTACTTCGCGCAAGAAAGCATGCGCACCGGATTCAACAAAGCTTTGATGACGTTTTTGACGTCCAACTCTCCGCCTTCTCCTTTTTCCCCAAAGAAACCGAGGAAGACCCCAATGGAGAAACTGTATCCCGGCCTCCCTGAGGAGGACTACACGCGACGCTTCAATGTTGCTCTAGAAGTGAATTTTGGCTTGCGCGAAACTGTGACGAAGGGCGGTTTCCACGTGTCCCACGAAAGGATAAGCTTCGCTTCTCTTTCAGAGACGATGGCCAGCAGCTCTCCTGTTCCTCTCAATCCCGACTCAGAGCCAGAAACTACCTTCGCATCTGCGTTCCTGCGGAGTTGGGGTATCCCGCTTAGTTCTCAGCGCCCACCTCAAATCTTCCCAAACGTCAAGATAGTGCCGATCGACAAACATTTACCCATAAATGAAAGGACGCGTCAAGAAACGTTGTACGCATGCCTAACGGTGGTTAACCATGGCAAGGGCTCTGTGGGTGTGCATATGCCGGTGCTCATTTCGGATCCCTCTCCCCTTCGACCGCCTCCCACTTTTTGCGAAACGACTGGAACAACCGAGCCTATGCAGCCATACACGTTCCCCCTCAAAGTTGTGTATCACGTAGGACGCGCCCAACATTTCTTCTATGTCTCTGGAGCGTCGATGACTGTCGATGAGTATGGCGGCAAAGTGTGCGGGTGCTGTCAGATATGTGGCTTGACTGAGAAGGAGGACAACACTCCGGCTCGCCCCGTACATGTCCATCCTTTCTGCGCTATACATGAGAAGCTATTCATCCAGAGCATCGGTGGAATAGGAGGCACAAGATGACATCTGCGACATTGTGACTGATCGGCTCATGGACGCGTGTCTACATTCCTTTACATCTAGTCCAACCATATGAACACGTACTTCAAAAGATCCGTTACAGTAATTTAATTCTCTGTTTGAACTCGGCGCCAACGACTATGCAACGAGCTTCGGCAACAAGACTGCAGTGCTTAGCGATTTTTTTGCGACTCTGGCTACGCGGAACTGCAGCTATTTGAACTTCAACGTACTGGATCGTCGAATAACTCATGGTCAAATAGTGCGATAAATCAGCCGCGATCGCGAAGGCCACGTAGGAGCAACCCGGACTCGACAAATTGAAATCATCAACAGGATGATTTAGTTGTACTTTCGAAGAGATATTCAATACAAGAAGGTACATTACAGTTCGGAAAATCAATCATGCTTTTAAGCAGCTTGAGCCTGAGCAGCCGCAACAGCTGGATTGACGGTGACTTTCTTGCCGTCCTTGTTGTAACGGACACGGGGAGGTGGGGCACGGTTCCTTCGTCCCTCGCGAGAACGAACACGGACGACTGGTCAAACAAACATTTCAACAATGCATTCCATGAATATTAGGATGTTTTACGCACCATGAGAGTGAATAGCGCACGAGACGCAGTACGCGATTTTCAAGTACATTTTTGGAATCGTGTACTCTGTTGAAACCCAGTGAATATGTAGACATTACAGAAAACTGCGTTTCAAGTCTCACCCTTGTATACACTAGCCTCCGAAATATCACGCACGGCGGCAGACTCGATCATGTTCGAGACCTTGAAGCGCTTGATGGCCTTGTCCTTTCCGACGCAGCGACTGCAGTTCGTGCAGCGAACAAACGAGACGTGGCCTCTGCCCTTCTTGTTACGGCCGCCATTCCTCCTTTTCTTCGTCTAAGAAAATCCAATTATGAGTCATTTATCTTGTGAAAACGATTGGGAGACGCGAATCAACACAAAAACATATTCATGGAGCATGCGATCTTGCGATTTTCTTCGTTCTGTGACTGAAATCTCGTCCGCATTCATCTTTCGGCCGTCATCGACATGGCCCCTTTCTCGGCACAACAGACCACCCTTCGAATCGCATCAAATCAACGATCTACTCACCATGTTGTACTACCTCAATTCCTTCGCTGCTTTCCTCCGAATCTGCGCCTCGCACTGAACGAGGTCTCGCCGTCGAGGACTGTGGACGTTTGAGAGAGAAAAATGGATCCTCCTGGGAACGGAGGCTAGCTGTTGAACTGTACAGTCGATGTGGGCATGGGAGCGCATTCTGAAGTGGGAACTGATGCACACGACGACGTTCAGGTGGTGGTGGTGGTGAGAGTTCAATCTAATCTCAGCGTCACTCTCCCAACGGACATGGAGTGGCGATGACGGTCCGCGAGTAACCGGTAGCCCGGTTGAGCGAATTTCGACGTTCTGCTTTTAAATTTTCGATGTTATATGTACTCAAGTTTGCGGATATATAGTGCGAGCGTCCATGAGCTCTTGAGGGCCCTCTCGTATTTTTTCTGGAGTTTGATAAACGCCGTCGATCGTGAATCGCGGTTCGGCGACTATTTTGCACCGCCACGACATGATTTGCGGTTTTCCAGCTCGCGATGCAGCTAAGCGCTAAGTACGCAAAAAAAAGCACAAATCTTGTGTACAAACCGACGAACAGACCAAAATGGCGGAATGGACTCGAACTCGAAATGCGTGAAGCTCATTCCAACTGTACAGTAGTGAGAGTTTATCCTTCGAGGACTTAGACATGATCACGGACGATACAAATCGCATAGGTCCCACGTCTCGGAGTTCGTCTCCATCCATTTCACGGTACATGTACAGTAAGCACTGAAACGACACTGTACGTTGTTTATCGTAGTCGTCGGGGAAACCCCCACCGACAACATCAATTCTTTCGACCAACGAATCCTGCGAGAGCATTGCTAATCGGGGTCAGAACGTTGCTCGTGGCGACTAGGTTGTCAACGTAAGGCCGAATATAATCCGGGCCTTTCGTCTTCGCTTCGTTAAGGACTGCGATCCACTCCTCCAAAGTGACTTTGACCTAATGAATAGAAACGTAAGACTGTCAGCTATCGCATCTTAGTCGATATTGGACGACGAACTCACAGTGTCTTTGATGATGCAAATTTGATCGAGCTTCGGAGCGATCTCCATGAAATTTCCCTTTAATTCTTGAAGGTTAAGTTGCACATCATGGATTCCAGGGATCTGGTCTTCGACTGTTTTCTTCTTATTGCGCAGCTTCACAATCTCGTCTTTCTTTTGCTTAATCTGCTTGAGGACGTCTGTCACATGCAGAAATATAATATTTCAACGACAAATCGATACTTCGCGATCTGATACAAACTCACTTTCGTCCTCGGTCATCTTCTCATCGAGCTCAACCAAAGTGCGAAGAATTGTGGAGCCAAGGTACTTGATCTGCCGTGGCGCACAATATCGATATGTACCCGTCGAAGAATCAATGCTTATTGAATACTTACGAGGACGATTCGGAAGCTTGAACCAGGTGTCAATGTGAGGACCATAAGGAGCGTCCTCAGGACAAAGCGAAGCGCAGCGTGAGCTGCCGATTCTTTCCTCAGGAGATCCGCAATCTGCGAACGACATAAGCGCAACTCGGACGTCACATTGATTTAAGAAACTTCACCTGAATTTGCAATCTAAAAGGGGGTAGAGTAGACGAGTGAGTTGACGGTAAATGAAGTGAGGTATGTATCAATAAAATTACAGAGCGTGTTTCGCATTCAGTGTATCCAACTCATCCAGAGCACGAGACAAGTCAGACTCCGCCTTTTGCTTGTCGTCCTCCATCTTCTTTCGAAGAATGCCATCCGCGTCATTTAGGTGCTCCTTGAGATCTTCAGTATCTTTAACCGTCCATTTGGAGTTCGACAATTTCAATATTTGCTAATCTGCGTGTCAACATTTGTACTTCGCTCACTAAAATGCTCAACTTACCGCTTCGAGCAAGTGCGCTTCAGCATCTTGATCCTTGAGAGTAGCACCTGGATCCGTTGCTGAGGCGACAACGGCCTCGACGAAAGCTGTCAAAGAAGCAGTGAGATAAACTCATTTCTAATATTATATTTGATATCCTACTCTGAATTATACTGGTTCTGGACTGTACTGCAGCATCTTGAGACGCTTCAATAAATCGAGAGTAGCTCTGAATTCACGAGGATTCCGGGTTCTAGTTAGAAGCTACAAGGACGTTTTTAGAAGCGCAATTCGCACCTCGTAAGCTTTGGTCAACGCGTCAGCTGCGGGCGGGGAGATTGGCTGCACAGATGGGATGACCTTGAGCCAATCCTCCTTCAAAGAAAACACATTGTCCGCAAAAATCTTGATTTCTGTAGCAATGTCAGTCTCCACTTTACTTCCTGCGTCGTATGGCGGGGGTTGGACATCCTGAGAAGTGGGCATGTTTATGAAACGTGTTGATGGACGGCGAGCAGACGGTTCGGGAGTACTTGTACTTCAAGCTGAGAGTGAAACGCTTGAAGCTTGGAGAAACAGCGCCTTCTCGCATGATTTATATAGCAATAGACGAGTCGTGATGCATGAGAAACTTATCGCAGAAAGCGGAACTTCGAAGTTGAAAAAATGAACGAACAGACGTGTTGAACGACTTCAAGCAAGCAAGTCGACGGCGTCGGCTATTTCAGCTATTTGTACCTGCTTGCCCGAGCACCGCCACTCAGACAGGTTGCTCAGTTCAACTTGAACTTGAAGCCTGCGACTTCTGACACTCTTGCTTCCTCTTGTTCTTGTCGAGTATAAGTACTGGTTCTGAAAATGTGCAACGACGACACGAATCCTCCAAGGATTTTCTCACCCTTTCGACCAAACTCTCCCAATAATTCGCTCTAAGTCTATTACTCTTCGACTCAGGACTAATAGCTATGTCCATTGCAATCGCTCCCCCTGCTTATATCTCTTTGGCCGTGAAAGGTGATCCGGATGCCAGCCAGGAAGAAGCACAGAAGATAGTGGTCGAAACTATGTCGAAACTTGACGAACTCGACCGCGATCGCGCTTGGAACACGGTCATGGACTCTGAAGCGAATCAGAAACTCATGAAGGAACACATCGAAAAGCTTGCTTCAGAGACGCTTGCCGTCAGAAAGGCTTTCGAGGACATTTACCACCTCCTGGGTGACTTTGATGCTTACAAGTTCAAGGACTCTGAAGGAAATGAATTGGAACCTCTCCAGCCGGGGTGGAATGGACTTCGAGTCGTAAGATTTCGTGTTTTCATCTCTTACAGCTCAATTCTAATGACGAGACTATGGCGTTGAAAGGAATATAACAAGCTCCTTAGTGACTCGAAGGAGGATGCGATCTTGATAAAAGGGATCTGCGACAGTTCGTTTGATTTGATTTGTTCCATTTCATTTCATTTAAATATGCTTGAGATATTGACCGATTTCCATACCTTCTCTCACAGGGTACATAGAAACAATCCTCGGCATGCTTGAAGATAAAACCGTCACTAAGGAAGATCTACTGAAAGAGTTGGAGTACTTTATTAAGGTATTCATACTTTTCTTTTCACTGTGTTACTGTGTTTGTGATATCTTATTGTCATCATAGGAAACTAAAAAGAGTCAAGCAAAGGCGAAAGGCAATGCCGATGATTGGGACAACCTTCGAGTCAGCGTCAATACTTACCAGACTCAAATCGAACTCGCATTCAAATCGGCTCGTCCTGATGTCGATAAATCCGCAGTCGAAGAGAAAATTCGTGAACTCAAACTGAAGATCGCCGACGCTGAAAAATTCGTAAGATTTAACGCTTCTTGGTATTTTTGATTGTTATTCACCAGACTACTGGGGACAGATCAGCAACTGCGTCATCGCCGGAGGTGTCGGTCTCGCTGCTACCGTCGGAGGCGCCATTCTCTGCTGCTTCTGCCCTTGGGCGGCTGTCTTGTTTGTCGTGAGTATTTACTGGTGTTCTCGTGACTATAATAATCTCGAACGAATTCACTCCGAAGGGTGGTGTGCTGACCATGCTCGGATCCGCGGTTGCATACAGCGTGAAGCAGCGCGAGCTTGACGGTGAGTAGATACACCCCGAATAACGGCCATACACCGTGATCATCAGAGAGTGCTTACTGCACCTCCCTTCTAGACGATAAGGCTGAGCTCAAGAAGCAGGAGACAGAATTGCAGCGGCTCGAAGATCTCGAAGAAACTCGCACTGAGAAATTGAACGAACTTAAGCAGCAGCTCGTCGACTCCAAGGGTGACTTCGAAGCCATCACTCTGCAGCTTGCAGCTCTGGCCAATTTTTGGCAGTCGGTAAGTCAATAGCATCTAGTAGCTTTGTTTCTAAACGCTCATTTGGAATGTGACCTTTCACTGTGCAGGTTCATAGTGACCTTCAAGGTGCTTTGACTCACATAGGGGATCTCGATCCAGAGGAGATTACACTTTATGTGAGTAACATTGACGTACTTCAAGTTCGTTACCAGTGATTAACGTTTCGCGCTGCAGGGGCTGAAAAGTCGAGCTGGACCAAGACTGGCCGGTTCAGTTTATATCGTTCTCTCCAAAGTCCTCGGCACCTACGTCTCTCAGATGACTTCCCTCGATGAGAACACAGACGAGTGAGCGAGCTACGAGACGCCGATAAATACAATAGTTTTTAATATGCCAAGCAACATTGAGCGCTATAATATTGAGCCTGTATTTGTCCAATATTTGCGGTCGTGCAATATATTCGTCAGAAAACACTAGAGATGCGGCTGGTCCGCGTCTAAGTCTGATGTCATTGTAATATTTCTGAGCCGACTCGCTTTCTTTGTTCGATTTCTTCTATCTTTCTTCCTTTGTCCTACCCCAATCCCTGCAGTCGACGGCTTGAACTCTACGCACGGGATTTTCGACTTGAATTTGCCTACTTTCAGCATGCAGGAGTAAGATAGGGACTCCGGGGGGCACAACCTGAGTGTCTTCTTCCCTGACCTCATACTGAAAGTCACTGGAAATACTTCCATTAAATTCAGGACGATTATTTCTTGGGAAAATCTCGGTCTTTTTGACCTCCGATGGCCACATGCTGATGAACATCATACGGACCTGAAGTGCAAGCAATCTATGTTTCAACTCAAGCGTCTCTTGAAATAAAAAAGACGGTCACAGAGCGCTGTGATCTCAAAGTTCAAGCCGAATGTCTTCAGAAACAAGGAGAGAGGTTCTGCAAGAGAATGGAGCCCTCAAGAAACACAGAGTTCCGTCAATTCACATTCATTCTGAATGTCTGACGAGACATACCGAGAGAGCGTTCAGCAAAGCAAACTGATGTTTTGGACCGTTGGTTCGTACCGACTGTCTGCAGAAACAAAGAGAGAGTCACAAGCGGAATACAGAATTCACATACATTGCAGATATGTGACCGTTCCATACCATGAACCTATCCATTGATGCAGATGCCGAATTTCGCATTCAGAGCCTTGAACGATGCCGGTTGCACACGTTTTATTCTGTGCAGAGAGATTCGTCGTACAAAGGAAGAATGTAAGAACTTGTCATGTAAGTTCACTGATGTAGAGACATTAGTTTGACGTCCAAATTGACTGAGAGATAAAGGGACATCGGTGGCCAACAAATACCGCGCTCGGGCACGGACTAGCGTTCTTTGACATAAATGCGTGGTTGAAATCCGAGTTTGATCTTTACCAGCACCCAAACCTGCGTACAGTCCTAGCAAAGCCATGGCCATAAGCATTGAAGACGTTCCCCCCGCCTACCACGAAGTCGTCGCCGCCCTCAGCAAGGCCGTCGAGAGCGATCCAAAGGCGGCCCACAAGGCTCTTGCGGACTCGTTCAAGAAAGAGTCTTCAAATATCCTCGTCAAACAGTCACGCGATTTGACTGACACAATCACCACCCTCAAAAAGCTCTTCGAATCAATCAGTCTGAACCTCATCCGCGTTGACCAGGTGCTCACCGTTGGCGGACCACGCAGGCCGACCTGGGACAAGATCTATGAGGTCCGCGGTCTTCCAATGCATTGCATTGTTGGTATTGCACTGAAGTTCCGATGGTCGTCTAGGACTACAAGGTCTTGGTTAACGAGACGAAGGAAGATGCCATATCGGTTAAATCTTTCGCAGAGAGTGAGTCGTAGATCAACCACATACAGGCCTGACAAGCAAAATTAATGGGTTGGGCGAATGCAAATGTATATTTCCAGAATACCTTGAGTCCGTCTTGACCGCTGCCCAAGACACGGACCTAACCATCGACGAGAAGATCAGGGAGATAGATAGTTTCCTCGCAGTAAGTTTCCTCTCTGCGTCATTATACTTCAACCGATGCTTCACGTCGTCTATAAAGGAAGTCAAGAAACACGCCGAAAACGCAAAGGACTACTCCCAACGCTTCCTTGATATCAAAGATCGAGTGTTCGAATTTCGAGCAAAACTAATCGGTGATTTCGACACTGGTAAGGACGAACTCCAGGACAAAGTGGACAAATGTAAGCAAGACATAATTAAGCTTGAAGAAGATTTAGCGCACTGGGAGAAAATCGTTAGTTATTTTTTTTTCTAAATAAACGTCGTAGAACAGACTGATTTCCTCGCTATTTAGGCTAAGGGAGCGCTCTGGTTTGTTGGTAGCGGCGTTGCCCTCGGGGGCGCCGTTCTGGGAGCGGCTGGACAAGGAGCTATTTTCGCCGGATCTGCAACACTCTTCGGTTGTGCGACTATATTTACGCCGATCGGACTCGGCTTACTGGTCGTGAGTCTATAAGGCCTATGCATGTTTTGCATATTTTAAAGACTAGGTCTTTTTTGAAGGTGGCTGCCCTTGGAATCATTGTTTCAGGAATCGTTGGAATTACTGCCGAAATCAATGCTAGCAGTCAGTCTTTCGTCATCGACTTTCCTGTTAAACATACTAAGCCGTACGACAGAGATATCCAGCGACTTGGCAGCCAAGAAGCGAGAGTTGGTCGATCTCGAGTCCAGACTGAAAGCGCTTCAGGAGCTTGGTCCTGTCATCGAGAGGTCTCTTGCAGATATGGGGTACATCGGAGAGAAGTTGACCATCCTGTCGGAAGTTTGGAAGGCTGTACGTTCTTCGCGACCTTCGTCTTTCAACGTCGTCATTGATTCGTGTCTAGTTTGAGGCTGATGCCAACGACGTCAAGAAACTGCTTGAAGAGGCTCGAGGATCTGATGTTCGTTCGTTTCCTCGTTTACATATCATTCTTGCTGAAGGTTCTGCTGATATAGGAGAAGTTCAATCCGGCGTCCGTGTCCACGGCCGTTGAGATGTACAAGGCTCTCTCCAATAGTATGGGAGTGTACGCCTCCTTGATCTGAATATGTCGACCATGTTTCTGAGATTCTGAGTTTAAAACCTGTACGAGAAACCATGTTGACGATATATATGTTGATTGCTCCTCAATGAAGTCAAAGCAGGTCCGAGTCTTGTCATCATCGTGGTCGTGGTCGTAGCGAGACGACGAGCAAAGCGAACCTCACAGCCTCCGAGTCGGCCCAGAAAAAATCGGGCCGGTCTTACCCGAATCCACAAGCCGAGAAATCTGAAATTCTCAAATGTGGAAAGAATACTTTCCTACGGAAGTCATTTCCTTCATAACCAAGCAACCCACATGCAAGCTGGATGTTGAAGCGTCCATGAGCTTTAAGGGGCCCGCTATTATTTTTCTGGAGTTTGTTAAACGCCGTCGCACGCGTTGCGGCAACGATCTTTCACCGCCATGGCATGCGGTTTTCCAGCTCACGATCGAAAGCAGTGGTCCACAAACCAAACTTGCATAAAAACCAACTAACAAGCTGAAATGGCCCTTCAGCTGTAATTCCATGGTAGACTTCAACCTCCGAAGGAACGTCATTTCAAGGTACCGCATTTCAAGCGAAGTCAATTGCAGTGTCCTCGAATAACTTGCTCAGATGATGTGATTTCTCCGACTTCAGAGAGAGATTTAATACATGGAGCTAGAGAAGAAGGAATAATGTAAGTGACGTCGTTAGAAAGCTTGCGTAGTTTGAGCAGCAGCAACGGCGGGGTTTATTTTCTTTCCGTCCTTGTTAAAGCGAACGCGAGGAGGGGGTGCACGATTCCTTCTGCCCTCGCGTGAGCGTACGCGAACGACTAAGAGTTACGATCACGGTTTTTAGCAGAATTCGTCACAGGAGATTGTAAGGAGGACACACCATGGTTGTGGATGGCACACGAGACGCAGTACACGGTTTTCAGGTACAATTTTGGGATTGTGTATTCTAGTCGGACCGCCGGCCTTGTCAGATCGTTGGACAAGATTAAGAATTAAAGAGACAGCTCACCCTTGTACACGCTTGCCTCCGACAGGTCACGGACGGCAGCGGCCTCGACTATGTTAGAGACCTTCATGCGCTTGATGGCCTTGTCTTTGGCGACACATCGGCAGCAGTTCGTGCAGCGAAGGAAGTTGACATGGCCTCTGCCCTTCTTGTTACGTCCGCCATTCCTTCTCTTTTTCGTCTGCAAGAGAGAATATATGTGTAAGCGTTTGGTTTCGCCATTAATTCGAGTAGCCATGGTGAATCGAAATAATTGTGCAACTCAACAGAATTACGGTGTATTTCGATCGCTGGGCGAAGTCTCGTTCGTTGTCGTCTTTCGTCAGCCATCGATGCGACTCGTTCTCGAAACAAACGCTACTCGATCGCAGGAATAAAGAGCTCTCTACTCACCATTGTGTGCTACGTCGATTCCTTCGTTGAGCGTCGAAGATGGTGGACGTCTGAAGAAAAGATGGGTCCTCCTGGATACGGAGCCTAGCTGATAAACTGTACAGTCGGCGGGGGCTGATGTGCACGTTATCCCGGTATCTCCTCTTGGACGGCTGAAGAGCTTGGAGGCCCAGGGGGGTCAGCAGACGATGATGGATTCATCATGGATTCAATGCAAGACATGGCGTGGCGATGCCGCATCTGCATCTTCGTTGCCTTTTGGACTTGAATGTTTGTTGCGAGTTCCCTCTTGGTTGCGAGCTCGTCTCTCGGGGGAAAAGGATGCGCGGAGTTCCAGAAATTCGCCTGCATTCCTCGTCGTCGAAGATGGACAAGACGAACTGCTGTAACGCCCGTCAGTATAAATGTAAATAAACGTGAGAAACCTCCGTACAGCCACGGCCACGGCCGACCCCGCCTTCGAAAGTCTGAAATCGAGACGAAGACACAAGAAAAGCGTCCCGACGCCCTCGACACTCCTCCATACACATTCTACATCATGGTGAGTTCGTCAATTCACGATCAATGGGACGCAAACGAGCATTTTGGAGGACGGGAGGTTGGGAGAATCTCGGTGGATGGCTGGAATTGGGTTTGGATGTCGTTTTTCCCTCGCGAACGAACTCTCGAAGGATTTCCCATTCCCATCTCCCATCTATTATTTCCTCGCCAGCTCCCTCCTCCCACCCCCACGCGTCCCACTTCGCAATCCCAATAGATTCGGACATGCTGATATTAACGGTTTGCTTTCTGTAATTTCAGACCAAGAAGAGGAGGAATGGCGGCCGCAACAAGCACGGGCGCGGACACACCAGCTTCGTGCGCTGCACGAACTGCAGTCGCTGCGTCGGCAAGGACAAGGCAATCAAGCGCTTCAAGGTGACCAACATCGTTGAGTCTGCTGCAGTCCGTGACATCTCGGAGGCTTCGTGCTACAAAGGTGCGTGATACAATTTTGTCATGCATCTTTCTGTAATACTGACAAACGTTTTGGCCGGACAGAGTACGTTCTCCCAAAACTCTACATCAAGTATGCGTACTGTGTATCGTGTGCTATCCATGCGAAGAGTGCGTTCCCTATGGCATCTCGTTGCCATGCATTGGTTGACCATTCGTTTTCCGTTCAGTCGTCCGAGTCCGTGCACGCGAAGGACCCAACAGCCGAAAGAACCGCGTTCCCCCTCCGAGGCCTCGCTTCAAGGACGGCAAGAAAATCAACCCTGCTGTCTTACAGGCTCAGGCGGCGGGATCGCACTAGACGACTGTATTATACTTCTTTATATCAGCATGTCTCTTCGCTCTTCCCTCATGCAATGCGTATGCGACTTCGACCAGCGCAACATGCAAAAGTATCTTATCATGCAAGACATGAATTGGCTTTACGACTGCGTGGTGAATCATGAAAGTGGCAATGGGGACATGCAAGAGATACATGCAGATCGGAACAGAAATATCTGAATGAGAGAGTTTTAGACAAGGAAATTCTGATAAGTCTCCGTCCAAGCTTTCTTCCCTTCGGTCTCGATGACGTCCTAAGCTCAATGTCAGAATATGGAACGTCACGTTGAATAAAGCAACGCACTCCATGACACATGATAATACGGTCAAAGTCCCATCCTGCAACAGTCTTCGCATCCCTCTGCATTGCCCTAAGTAACGTTCACTCCATTAGATACCACACATACACTACACAACGAATTGGACTCACTTCTTGTCCGCCGCTTGCGTCCCAATCATCCACCTATGGTACCACGTCCCCGGCTTCAGTCCATTGCCCACCAGGCTATTCGGACTCCCGCTCCCCGGCGCGCTATACTGCTCCTTCGCGGGCAGGTTCAGCAGGAGATCTGCGACTATGAGCGTGCGCGAGGCGCGATGGAGGAACGCGACGTCCTGATTCTTGAACCCGCTGAAGTACACGGCCTCAATCTCGTTGTCCTTCGTGTATCCGAACTTGGAAGCATCAGACGCGTCATCACGCCCATAGACGCCGACGAAGGACGTGGAGAGGGAGGCGAGGTTGGGCTTAGTGAGGTGCCCAACGACGCCGATGAGAGACGCAGCTGGGTAGGCGGATTTGTACTCCGCTGAAAATGGAAAACATTCAGGGGACAATATCGGAATGAGAGAAGATGAATACGCACGCAAATAGAGGTTGTGGACCGCGTCAGGCCCAACGATGTACTTGACGTCTCCGAGCTCCTCGAGCTTCTTCTTCGTTGCGTCAGTCAGGGGTGTGCTCGCCAGCAACCAGACCCCGCCATCCGCAAGTTTGACAGCCGTCGAGCGACCACCAAAGGGTAGAACGCCGAGACGAGTAAATGGCCTGAATAGAACGAAATGAGTCTCCGTCCGGTTGCAAGATGTGGACAAAGAAACGCACTTGGAGAACGTAACGATTCCGGGTGTAACCTCGCGAATGACAACTTCAGAACCTGCCATGATACCGTCAAAGTTGGAGAGTCCTCCGGTTGAGGTGTAATATGTACGAAGTCGACTTCGCAAAGGTGACGCAGTTGCGATTTGGTTCCGGGGAGCAGATGCAAACACCGAGTTCGGAAAGTGGTTGCAATGAAGTCGAGTGGATATGAGGGTGATCTGGTAACGTGAAGAAAGCCCACAGCCCCGTTTTACGAGTGACTTATATACCCCGCCTTGAATCACGCCCGTGCTCGCCACGACTGACTGATATCAGGAATTGGATGAAACCGTGATTGAGTCTTGGATGCTACCGTCCGCAATCTCAAATATTCTCGACAAGGCTAGCCAGAGACCTTCGGGTCAAGTATCAACGAGGAGTGCAGGCACGTCGGGCGTCGTGCGGTCTGCGTGGAGTGTGTCGAAAGAGCTTGGATAGCATGCGGTCATCGTGGTCAACGTTCAACAGCGCTTGCAGGGCATCGGGTGGTCCGTGCACGAGAAATGCCACGAGGCACGACGACGACGACGACGGACGACTCGACGACTCACAACTTGAGCACCAACGCCTTGCACGGCTCCTATTCTTCCTATGGCACTTCTTTTGAGATTGAACGTCGAATGAAGATGAATCGTAAAACACCAACTCTGGAAACAGCTTTGCAAATTCATGAAGAAGATGCGCTCTTCCGAGTCGAAGCCACCACGAACAGTCTCAAGGTGTCTGTTCGCCCCCGAAAAGAATCAACGCAGCGTCTCGAATCTTAAACCTGGTTTTCTACTCAGATGGATCGCAAGCGCCGCATAATAGAAGGTCTTGCTAAGTAGCAATTCCGATTCCGACAAAGCCCTCGTTGCAAGTCAGTAAACTCCTGCAATTTTTGCCATGGTTGTCGTACGGAGTGTTGAGCGTTCTTGTGGGACGAGAGCAACTCACATTGCTGTTGTTTTCCATGTCGACTGGACCAAGAAATACTTGGACGACAAGGCTGTTTGCTCTCCAAGTCGACCACAAATCGATCGCGAAGTGCAAACACAAAGGAAATCGCACAGCCACCACCGAGGACGGCTTTAGACACCTTTTGTCGCTGAAAACGGAGGAACAATACGCGACACACCTTTTTCTCTCCTTCAGAGCTGGAGAATATGTTCTGTAAGCTCATTTCTCAAAGCTATTCAACTCTCTGAATTTTCCGTGGATTTGTTGAAGCAGAAAACACTTTTTCGTCGACCGGAGTTTGAGCCGGAAAAGGGAACTCTATAGCGTACCTTAGCTGGGCGGATGAGCGGCGTGATGGCGCCCTTCAAAGACCCTATTGTTCACCTGACAAGTTCAAATGGTATAAAAGCCGACGCTCACCACAACCATTCCCCATTCTTCCCTTTCGTCCTCCCTCCATCTCCTCCCCCTCCTCTCTCCCGACTTCCCCCTCTTCGCTCGCTGCCTGGTGCCGAGTGCTGGTCTTTCGCTCTTCTGTCTTTTCAGCATACGTACAGCACACTCTTCCTGTCTTTTGCAAGCAGACATACTTCAACGCCAGCGGCGCTCTTGATCCAAGCAGCAATCTTCAATCCGACTCCTTTGAAAGGGAACAAAGAATCTTTTTTAACGACACGAATCCACTACTTTTCACGAAAATGAAGTCTTTCCAAGCCATCGCCCTCACCGTCTCGTTCTTCCTTGCGCGCAGTGCTCTCGCCGCGCCCGTCGACAACCCTGTTCTCGAGCAGAACGCGCGCGACGCCCAGACCCTCAACTCACAGTTCAGCAATCTCCAGGCTTCTGATGCGTGCACACGTACGTTTTTTCGGTTCTCTTTCCGTGAAAGAATGATGGCGCTGAACTGCGAACTTTTCTCGTCTGACAGCCGGAACTGTTGCGTGCATTGGTGACCAAATCGTATTCTGCAGCACGAGCAAGCAGTTCATCGCAGATCAGACCTGCCCAAGGTCGCAGAGCTGCTTCGCTCTCCCGTCTGTCACCGGCTCTGGCACCGTGCGTTATCTTTCTTTTCTCCTCCGCATTTTCCGATCAATCGATCTAATCCTCATCTGGATCTTGCTTTTCCCCTTTTTTCAGACTGTCTCATGCACGAGCGAAAAGACCGCCCTGTCCATCTTCGCAGCATGCGGTGCTGATGGCACGAACCTTGCTGAGCAGGCGGCCGCCGACCAGCGCAACAACGGGACTGACAGCAATGGCGATGATAACAACAGCACGACTACTGGAGATGCGACAGTGACGATTGCGCAGGTGGTGACAGTCTCGGTGCAGTCGGATGGTTCGCCTACGACGCTCGGTGCTGTGACACAGACGATCTCTCCTGATGATGCGACGAGCCTGGTCGGTTCTTTGACCACCTCGACGAGCACCAGCACCAGCACCGACTCGAGTGTGACGTCGACCTCCACTTCTTCCTCCACGTCGACTTCAACCTCTACTGATTCGGCTTCGACGTCGACGTCGACGTCGACCTCGTCTTCTACGTCTACGTCTTCGACATCCGACTCAGTCTCCACCCTCACCGTGACATCCACCTCTTCTTCATCCTCATCAACTGCGACAGACTCGTCCTCGTCCTCTTCGACGTCGACCACTGATTCCGCAGCCGCGGCTGCAACGACAACAGCAGCTGCCGTTGCTGGCGCGACTGACGGTGCCATCGGTTCCATCTCGACCACGTCGGTGTCTAGAGTGCAATGAGGAATGAATGACCTGTGGTCGTCTCTTCTTATCTCTTCTTGGGCTTTTCGTTGTATAATAGTGTGAGTTCCTCCTTTTAGTCATCGTTGCCTTCTTATCTTTCTAACTCCTCGTCTTCGCAGGCATCTCCTTAGATTCGTGCCGAGTTTCTCTTCCTTTTTATCGTATTATTATTGATGCTTTGTTTCTTCTCTCTTTGCATCAGCTGGGCTTTCCTTTTTGTTGTGTCTGCATTGCATTGATTGTGTGTACGATGAAATTTAACTTGTAGCTATAGTATAGCTTTACTTGTTTTCATATTGTTCTGTATAATTCTTGCTGGCAATGAAATGGAACGACTTTCATGACCAACTCTCCGTTTGGGTATGCGAGGACTTTGAAGAACGAATGAGCAATATTTTCGATTACTGATAGGCTTCATAGGCTTCTTCGTCGAAGGACCTAAATGTATCTTGTGTCTGTCTTCCGTCTCAATTCCCCCGCATGTTTTAAGAGAACATCTATATGTACTAATATTCCGAGCACAAATCTCATTCTATGCTACCTTTACGAAATCACTTGCATTGCCTGTCAATTCCGTTGCAGGGTGCGGACCAACCCATTGAACCCACTCCGTGCCCGTCTGCCCTCCCGAACCCAGCACAATGATACCGACAGACTTCGCATGCTCGAGATACGGGAGTAGGCGAGTGAAGCCCATCTGTTTGTACAGACCTGGGTCATGCTTTTTTACAGCGCCACCGAGAATACTGAGCTGGACACGTCCACTTGCAGACGATGGACTGAGCTCTCGCAGGAGATTGTAGAGTGTGATAAACTGTTCGGGAAACCCTTCGTGCTCCTCCCTCAAAGATAGAGACGATTGGTCGGTATTGGAGATTGGGGATGTAACCTGCGGCGAATGATGCATCTTCGAGGACAGGGCACTGGTACTGGCAATACTCAGGCCTCGTTCGACAAAGACATCTTCTGGCTCTTGAACGGTAGTTTCGTATTTCGGGCTTGGCTCAGGTTGGTGTATCTCAGCGAAAGCACGGGCGTCCTCGGAGGAGTCGAATTCCAACCCAGGACGCACGTCTGGTCGTTCAGACAGCTGTGACTTTTCCAGGACGTTCTCCCAGCTTATCACGACGTCAACGTTGTCTGATATTTGATCTGGCATGTTGTTCTCCGGCATTATGGAGACGATACGGAAACCTCTCATCCTGAGCGTGGATAAGGCGTACGTGAAGATTCGGTGCGTGATGACGACTATCGTCGCTGGCGCTTGTAAGTCGAAGGCAAATGCCATCATATCGACTATTTGTACGAAACGAGTGCGAATTCAGCGATTACGTCTTCTGTCAACTTGAATATGAATATGCATGGTGCGTACCTGTTAGAGTCAACACGACATCCTCTCTGACGAAGAAAGTCGGACAGTGGACCATAGTGACGCCAGATGCACACAACGGCACTTGAAGAGCTTTGGTTTTCGGGTCCTCCAATGTTTCATCCGAGTATGCCTTGAAAGTCGTCACCGAACCGTACTGGGCTGCGATGGTTCGGATAGCATTCGCAAATTTACATGTGGTCGGAGGTGAGCTGGGTTGGCAGCCTTCTGCACCGGGTTATTTTATTGAGAAATTCTCATAGGGGAAGAGAGGTGTATGGAATAGCTTACTCAAGTCCCAGAATATGCCGACCTTTTCAACCATTGTTGGTACCGAAGTCGACGTGAGCTTATATTGTCGAAGTCGGGCTGACATGAGGGAGGGAGTAGCTGCCGTCGAGGTCATATACAAGTGTATGAGACGACAGGCATACTTAAGCGGTACTTACTTTTCTCAACCTTTGTGAGATCACCTCGTGTTTGGAACGTTGTGGTATCGTGGCAGGGCTCTAGAAGAATCGGATATGACGCGCCTTTGTTTCTGTGTAGACTTGTGAGCGCCGAAGCGCGGACTTCCAGAGTAACACGACAGCGAACATCGTTATACCAGCACGGGACGGAGATTTAAATCGTTTACTTACCTATAGCAGTGAACCTAAGTATAATACAAATGAGAAAATCCCCGAGATCGCTCTTCGCCATAAGTCTTCCTGAGATAGAATCATCCACGTACGAATGTGTATACTTCATACTTCATAATATTCGGAGTTTATGCATTCGTCAAGTGGTTACAGTGTAAAAGTCCGGTGCAGCAGAACGCGGCAGATGAGGACCCACCCACAACACCCAGTCCAAACTATTTCTCCATTCCGGGGCACCAAGCACGACAAGACCAGCGGACCTTGCTTGTTTGAGGAACGAAGTTAGATGGCGCACGCCCACTCGTTTGTAAAGACCAGGGTCCCTTTCCTTGATAGAGGAACCGAGGGCACCAATGTTGACAATTCTTGAAGAAGGGCTGAGCTCTCGCAACAACCAGTATAGAGAGATGTAACGTTCAGGGATCCTTTGATGATGATCGTTCGATGGTAGTGAAGTTGGTGTAGTGTCAGGACTGGGACTTCAGGTTACATTTTGTAGCAAAGAGAGTAAAAAAAAATCACGTACGGAATAGTCTTGGGTTGACCGCCTTCCGCTTTGTATAAATTGGGATTCATCTCAATCCACTTATCGCCCCTTGGACTGATGATGACTCCCTCGGTGCGCGCCAGTCGAATGTATTTCTTCGGATTGGATAGGCCAGTCGCTTGGCGCATACGACGCTTGTTCATCTCCAAGACACACCTCAGGGTTTTCGATAAAAGTTTCGAGAAACCTGGACTGTCACTTCTCTTCAGATTTCTGAAGATTTCTACCAGTAAAGAGAACCGCTCATCGAGGATTGGCGCTAAGTCTACTGGTAGATTAGAAGGCTGAAGTACTGGCGAATTCGATGGTGATGATGTTTGAGTGGAATCCGGAGTGATGTCATCCCAGAAGCTACCGACAGAGGGATTCTCCGATCCTGCGAGTGGCCAGTAGGCTGCTCCTGCGTCTATATGCGAAGAGCCAATTGTCCATTCCATGTCCAAGCTCAGGCTTCGCTCAACGGGAATATCACCTGGTTCTTGAACAGAGATTTCGTACTCCGAGGAGGACTCGAGCTCGAAATGTTGACTTGAACCCACTTGCAGTTGAGGGGTTTCTAGGTCGTCCTCCCAGCTTACAACGTCAGCGTTACGAACCCATTGCTCTGAAATGCACTTCTTGGCCATGATGGAGACAACATGATGTCCCTTCAACCTGAGTGTAGACAAGGCGTACGTGATGTCTCGATGCGTTATGATGACAATCGTCGCGCGAGTCGAAGGCAAATGCCATCATATCGACTGAACATAAGAATCCGCAGGAAGAGCCATGAGGTCAAAGTCAGTCATCATCTTAATACCAACGATCTGTGCCATGCGTACCTGCTAGAGTTTGACCGACATCCCTTTTTTCAGAGAAATGTGGGCAATGTATCATAGTGACACCAGACGCGCATAACAGCGCCTGCAAAGCTCTGGCTTTCGGGCCCTCTAGTGCCTCATCCGCGTACGCGTTGAAAGTAGTCACCGAGCCATGTTGGATTGCCATTTCTCGGATGTTGTTTGCAGCTTTGCAAGCAGTCAGCGTTGGGTTGGGTTGGAAGTTTCCTGTTTAAACGGTGTATGAAGCGATCTTCGAAGGAAAGAACAGCGATTGTATCTCACCCAGATCCCAGAATACGCCGACCCTTTTGACCATGGCTACGAAGTGAGCGCAAGCTTACACTGTCAATCGTGCTTTCCTGGGGTTGTCCGTTGTCCAACCGTCGTCGAGGATCAGTGCAGGTGGAGGAAATTCAACTGGCCCTTTTCACATCCTTTATGGGACGAACCTAAGGCCTCATGTTCAGAAGGTTGTGAACCGTGGCAAAGAAACCTGGTTGTCGATTAGCCAAAACCATGAGTTTTGTTATGTGGTTCTGTGCGAGGTGCGGTTTTACGCGTCGGTGACCATCGTTGTACTCTGGTTGTAACGTAACGAAGTACAAGATAGAACAACGGCATTAATATTGTGAGGAAGAGAAATTTACGTATCGCTTACTGCCAGCATTGGGCTGTTGGAAAGGTTACAGGTGTAAAGCCAAGAGAGGAGCGGAGACTGGTTGACGGTCGTGACGGTCGACGTTGACGATGAAAGCTCGTTGGGTTCAGACGGCCACCACGTCCGCACTGCGACAACCTCGACCAATACCACCAAGCTCCTCAATCTTTCTCAGCTGGATATCCGCCTCGAACCCCACGTCGTACCACCAATGAGAGCGAACACAATCCATCCGACTTCGATTGATCCCCGCTTTGAATGAGTGCAGACGACGGTATGGTTTCCAAGTTACATGCACCACTCGATGGTGCGTATTCGTCGTCTACTTTGCTCACAACGCCATTGACTCAAAATTTGTTTGCTAGAGAACCGACTCTGGAATACGGAATCACCATAAGTTACAAGATTTACCGCAACACTAAGTTACAAGGTATGGCGCACTTCTAGACAACTCGATGGATCTCATCTGACGCGACTTTGCGACCGTACCCTCCGCTCCCCATCCAGCACGCACGACACGCGTCTTACTGAACGTTTGCCGACAAAGTTGAGCAGCATTTCTGTTCTTAGAACGAGCGGAACTGCCAGGGACTGAGGATTATCATCACCTCACCGGGGCTGCGGCTTGGGGTACAATTCGACAATCCTCCGTCTACATTCAGAACGTCCCGCATCCCTTGCATTCAGTTGCACGCTGCACACTCTTCGCCAGTTTCATATACTTCGGCGTCTACAGAGTTGTGGGGAATCTATCAACAAAGAGCCTTTCATTTCGGCCAAGATGCGCACGTATGGTCTCTCTCTGTCTTCGGGGCGTGCATGGCGATAAACCCCTATCACTTCCGGCGAGATGGAGGATGGGCATGCGTATGTGCCTCAGGCTCTGGTCATCACGGGCTTTACATTTCCATGGTGATTCCTTTTTCTCATCCAGGAAGTCCGCTCCACTCGCTCATCTCAGGTTCCGTCAATTTGTTCTCCGTGCTCTTCATGATCGAAGTCCTCTAAAGTTAATATTTTGCGCGCGGTGGACCGTGGACGAAGCTTCCTCTCGAATCAGAGACGACATGACTGGGAAAACACTCAAAAACATCAAGGAGAGCCTATTCGACCCTTGGATTCCTACGATCTCGATAATGTGGCGATACTTCGACTTTCATGTCGGACTCTGTCTTCGATAGCCATGGCAGCTTGCTTACTTGAAGCGAAACTCTTTTCGTCTATGTTTAAACTACGCCTTCCGCCTCCCGCCAGCAACAGATTAGGCCTTCTCTTTCAAGTTAATGCGTCGTATCGGCCATGCTGCGCACCTTCGCAAGTGCCGCGCGGAAACCTCGTGTGCAAAGGAATCATAGACTCGACTCGGACTTTCACTCGTCAATATCTCTACTACTTGAAACAGAGAATGCGGGTCAAGTTTATTCGCAGCATCAAATATTTCATCATTCGACGGCTCAGTAGTCTGTCTTCAAGCGTAAGTCCGGCTACTGGCTAGTCCACCGAAAGTACAGTCTCACTTTTACTAAAGCTAGGACTGCATCGCGGCCCATTCGCTTGGGTGAGGGTTTCCAGAGAGGGTCAAAATCGGAAGTTTTGAAGACATGAGACGGCGATCGCAGGGTTCCATAGAGACATTGGCATTCAGCCAAAAACCAAGGCACCCTCATGGAATTCGTGAGGCAATTTACTTTATTCGAAAACCTTCGTTTTCACCTGGTACGATGTCATCTTCATCCATGAGCCATGGTCACATCACAAACGTACAGAGACAGAACCTCCTCCGCTCTTCTTATTTTCATTTTCCTAATATTTCCCAGAAGATAACACTACGGATCCCGGCCAGCATGTATTCAGCGAATACTCACGTTCAGCAACCCCTTGCCATCCGGGCTGATTTCTTTGAAACATTCACCGACTCGGTATCTTGGTAAATATCTCGACAACGCGAATGGTCTCCCCAATATTCTCCTCTTATAAAGCGTGCTGCGCCTACTTCGTCGGACCCAATATTCTGCAAGACGTCTATTTGAGGATCTACGGTTCCAGGATGTGCCAAGTGGGCTAATCCTATCCGGACTTACCCACCGAAATGAAGTCCTCATGCCGTCGCCACTTCCGAATCAATGGTCCAGGTCTGCCGCGCAATACATTCAAAGCATCTCTTTGCTGCACGACGAGCAGCTTCTTTGTGCGCCATTTCCGAGCACTCGTTGCGACGCATTCCCATCTATCTCGACCGAGAGTGTATATATGCAACTCGCATTGCTCAGCATGATGCTCTGCGCGTCTGCTTGTATCCCATACTAGACACCCAAATAGCCTGTCGAAATGGCCATCGCTGCTGGACCCGCGGTGGACTCTCGCAGACGCGACATCGAGTCGATGGACAACAGCCTCGACTCACTAGAACAGAAGATTCGCCTCGAGATGGGCATGTTCGGGAGGACGTTCTCGTCGGCCTCAAGCGAGACTGTTGTCGATGACAGAAGGGAGTTTACTACGGTTCGTCTATAATTTCAATGAGTTTGGTCAGCTATTGATTCTTCGAGGTACTCAGCGCCCTTTGTTCATCCCGTCAAAGGCATTCGATAACCTGAGCTCGTCCGATGTTGAATTTAGACGGGGTGACTTTGAGGACACGAAAGTTCAGCTCAGGTGGTCCCAAGTCATTCCTCCAGAGACTGGTCTTACCTTCGCTGCCGTCTGGGACCCGGAGGATGGGATGATCACCTTCTCTCCTCCGGCTTTATCTTCTTGTTCCCATGAAGAGTCAAAATTGGGAGCTACTTTTGCTGGGGCGCCTGACGATTCTCCAGTAGACGTCTCCGTTCGTGGACTCGAAAGCCGATCACAAATTCTTCTGCTGGATCCCAACACCTATTGCGGAGGTGTTTCACCAGCGCCGGACACAGCGCTCCTGGCTTATCGTAAGGAGTTCTGTCCTGCTATATCGACTGGAAATTTGGATGGCCAATTTTTGAGTGACGAGTCAGCTGGTCACTTCGTCCCGTCGGTGTCTGAGCTCGGTCTATCCGACGTACCATGCCGAAGCTCAGCCGGGACTTCAGGAATTTTGGATAATTTTCTGCGTCCGGTTTCGAAAACGCAAATCCAGCTACTTCAGCTCAGACCGACTGGTCGCGTGCAGCCTGCGATACCAGTGCAGCACTCGCGCTCCAATCGCTACAAATTCATCCATCGAAATGCCGCAGTCGTCCAGGGTCGACCCAACGAATCCAAGATCTCAATGCATTCTCCACAACATCATAACGACAAGGTGTCGACTGCGACTCCTCGAGTGCTTGGGAGCGTCTTTGATGGCTCGTTCTGGAATCGGAGCGTTCCCGTCCTTAATCTGCATCTGGATGATCTAGGGGATGTCCGTGACTACGCCACCCTCGACCTTAGGCATGAGTTGCGCGAAGATGGCACTTTGGGAGATCTCGAAGACGGCCAGGAGGTCTACCTCGAATTAGACTACCACGTCGACCCGGGAATGGCGAACATGGTGCGTGTCGATCCGTAGATCAATTTCCCCCCGCTTCTCTTCGTTACCTGTCACACAATAGCATTTCTGACTTCTTGTGATTCGCTTTTTGCCGTTTAAAGAAATCAGCCTTTTCCTGGTCTTCGACTTCGACGTCTCGCTATATTGATGTCCAGACGTTTTTGGACACCGCGACCACGCCAGTGCCGCTGGGCAACGGTGGGTTGGAGGACGAGGAGAGGTTTGCTTCAGTATTGGCTGAATGGGTATCCGTGGAACCACCTTCCCCTCCGAGCGGCGCCTGGAGACGCGAGCAACCGTCGCCACCATCGCAGAGGAAGCTGCATAAACCCAAGCCCATAATCATTCCACGCCATAATCCGATACACGGCTACTATTATCTCATGCAAAGCCAAGACGCTTGCCACTGCGAAGACCGTCCTCCAGTGAACAACCCAGCTCCTGCGTCTGAGGTCTTGGCGAGGCAATCCTACAACCACCAGTGGGGGACAGCTTCGCAATACGCATCGTCCACTTCCAGGAACCTGACGGAGGGGCGGCCGGACCCAGGAGCGGGGCATACGGAGACGAAGCCTCGTACCGTCTGTAAAGGCGATATCTTCGACGTCCTCAAGGGCGTGAAGAGTGCGATGCCGTGGCAGGCTAGACAGTCGCGGCGGACAGGAGCACCCTCGCACGAGCGGAAGTTCCACATCTCCCGACCAATGGAGCTGCAGAGCAAGCGCTCCCGCTCGCATTCACGCTCTAAATCCTCGCAGACGCACTCGTCGTCTCGCAACCACTCGACGACCGACTTCTTCGTCGATGTCCCCCCTCGCGAAGTCCCTCCCCTACCCCCACTTCCCGCTGGTCTCGCGAAAGCTGCCGCAGACGCGAAGACATGCCCAGTACCGGCGGAATCTCGAGGCAGGTCGCGCAGCGTTCGAGATACCGCTGACGCCCCGCTTTCTTGCAAAGTCACTCATGGAGAGCACCACAAAGCGTCGAATTGGACGCGTCGCGCGTTAGGTGTCGCTAAGCTTCCTTACTCGCATTCTCGGGCGCATCGGAAGGCGTGCAGCGACGGCGACGTGGTTCTCGTGCAGATGAGCGTCAAAGAGGACGCATGGGTGAACCTAGACATTATGCCCCCTACAACGACGAAATAGACTCGAACGTCCCAACGAGAAACAGGTACTCTACTAACAACAAATTATAAATTTCTGAAGCGCAACCTCACTTAGGCGACACCGCAACTTGTAAATACATAGCATATACCCCCTGTACCATAGTTTGTAGACCTCATACACTTCGACCTTCGACTCAAATCAAATTTTAAACTTTTATTTCATGTCGTAATTACATTACTGCAAATAGCATCCAAAGTCATGAGGTATACAAGCAAGCGGGGGCCCGGGACATCCGTGACGGAACAAAAAATATAACCATGCGCGCAACTGTTCATATTACTGTAACCCCAAAACGCGGGAGAACGAAACGGAGAACCATTTTTGTATGTATGCATCTCCAACGCCGCGGAGAACCTGAACTCGAGGGAGAGCGCGTTGCACCGGCGCGGTGAGCTTGAAATAATATATGCTCGTGCAACGGAGCAAATGCCGTCTGTATGTCCAAATGGGTACAAAGGGGGTGCAATCTCGCCGAACGGGCGTGAGTGCGAAGTAGTAGGGCGGAGTACGAAGGTGTGCAAAACAGGTTCGAAGGATAGCGGGATGTGAAGAAAGCATCACGAAAGAATAAAACACACACATAATGTATCGCGTTGAAATACAACAAAAAAGAATAGCAGCAAGGAGTACTATGGGTACCTGTTGTTGTCGTCCTCCCAGTCCTCTGCAGAGGAGAATCCGGTATTAGCATGAGATAATTCACGCGAAAGCTGCGTGTACACATACCTTCGGTTATGCTAATCCACCCGAAGTAGATCACGACGACCGATGCGGTCTCCAGGATTGTGGCAATGAACGATCCGTCGACTTTGTCATTGCTCTGTAAACGAGAGTGTCAGTCCCAATCGAAATACGACGCTGACTCTAGTGCTCACCTTGCAAATGACTTTGCTGAGAAGGAAATAATCTAGCTGGCTGAGGATGAAGAGTACTGCTGCGAACCCGAAGAACAGCATCGGCCGTCTCTCACGCAAGATACCCAAGACGATATACGCCATCAAGACGAAATAGATGAACGCCGCCCTGACAGACGACTCAGTTATGCTATGGCGACCGAGGAATTAAATGCAATTACTCACGCAGCTGGCCATACTGAAGTCAGAACGAATAAAGGTACGCTGTTCAGCGATTGTGGCGGATTACTTGGGCCGAAAGCGTTGGAAATATGGAGGGCCACGTCCAAAGAAATGTAGGTGGTCGCGACGAAGAAAAGGACATTGAAGATATTGAAGGGCTGCAACCCAATCAGTGACTGTACATATGTAGAAGATTCGTTGAGACTTACTATTAGTGAGCTGAGCGTTCCATCTTCAACAACTTGAGTTGCGACGATGGCATTCGCGAATAATGACCAGAAAAGTGCGGCAAGGAGACCTGACGTCGCAATATTTCAGACACAACGGTGTTCATGCAGTAGAAAGATGCACATACCAGCATGGATGGCTGTTAGGACTACGAGACCTGTTGTCCCTTGTTCTAATACAGATCCCGTTGTTAAAAGTTGGAAAGGTAAAGTGAAAAAATAGATGATGAGGAATATTTGGAGCTCCGCTCGCCCTTAAAAAACTCCATGTCAGCGAAAGGCTCAAGATTGCATAGGAAAGAATTCAGAAGTGCTGGAAAGCCCGGTGTTCAACGTGGTGAAGCAGCCATCAGAAATATTCTGGGCTATCATCAATGTTGCACGTGGCTAGAAGCAGCTGCTAATCGCGCAAGCTGGCATACCATGCTACTAGTTTGCGAAGCAGCACGGGGTCACGACAGCGCATAGTCGCAGAAGGCGACGCATAGCAAACTGGGACGCGGACTTTACACGCGAAACGTGTAACGGTGTTGGGAGAGGGAGGGAGATAAATCGCTCACCGACTGCTGCTTTCCGCCTGCCCGTCGAAAGAACCAACCACGCGACGACCAACATGCTCAACCCACACGCAATGATATTTGCGATGTTACCCAGCGATCCATCCTTGTTCACGAGAGGAATTCCACACGTCGGGTCGATTCCAACGGGCGCTGATGAACGATCCGCAGATAGTCCAGTCAGTTGAGATGGGTCGCTCTTGAGAAGCTGTCGACGGCGTAACACACAATTTAGTCTTCTGAGCACGATAGATAGCCTTATAACGCACCTGTCGATAGAACAGATTACACCATGGATAACTGGGTACATGGTGACATAAAGGTTCGAAGTCGCCGAACCGTGTCATTGCTTCGCCACGGTGTAGTTGAAGTTCGTAAAGAGGTCGTCAATGTTCGTGTACTCTGAGTACGTCGTACGTCGTGGGCGACGGAAAGGAGAGAGCCTCACGGATGTATCGGGGAGGTGGGAGGTCGCTATTCGCGTGTGGGAGGTCGAGGGAGGAGGAGGAGGAGGATTGGCCCAAGTGAAGCAGCAACCATATATTGAGGACAAACAAGTACAAACTGTGCACTTTGTTCAGGCGCATCAACGTCGGCAACCGCTTTGTACGCATGAAAACAAATCGCACAAGGCTTTCCAGATCTCTAGCATGACTTCTTGATAGACGAAGACTTCCAAAGGCCCAACGCATCAGCAAGTGCCTTACAGAAATCTTTTGCGAAGTTTTCACCGTTTTTCCGCGAGGTGTCCACGTTTTACGAGCCAACCTGGCCACACCACTTCAAGATTCAAGTTGAATTCGATGAGTAGTTTCCAACCAAGTTATCTTGTATAAAACGCATTAAAGAAGCTTAAAGCTTTTGTTTCGCTTGATTTCTAACAACGTCCGCTTACCCACTCAAATTTTCAACGGCGTCTCGCCGGTTTGAGGTTCTACGAAGACGACTCGGACTCGGACTGTTTCTCATAAAGTACCAACTTATATTTCTTCTGCCGATGTCGAGAGAATCGCAGAGTATATTTAAGTGAATGTCAGGTGCGTCACTCGTCAAGTGCGATTGGAAGGATTTTAGATGAGAGATTATATGACAGAGTAAATCCCACTCGACAATCCATCAGTGCCCTCCTCCGAGGTATTGGCTGCATTGGCTGCGCTACAAGTATGACGTGGACGTGTAATTACGACAGGTACTTGCGATGTCTCCTCGAAGTTTATTACTATGAACAGAGGACAATATGTGCTTTATGATGCACTGGTACGCGAGGCACATGCGCACCTTCGTTCAACAGTCTGCAAGGACAACGGAATCATGATGCAGCGTGAGTGTCAGAGAATAGTATCACCATCACGTTCGTAAGTCCCTAGCTTCGCCGACTTGTATATCCGACAAGCTCTTCGATTCATCAGTTGTCGCGTCGATCACGTCGCCGTCATCGCCGAGGGATGTTTGTTGAAACTAGCTGCACTATACAACTTCGTTCAATTGATGTCCATTCATATCTCATTCGTACTAATAGAGACAACGAGAAATCCATGGGCGACAGCGACTACTTATACATTGCAAAAAACAAAAATTCGAACACACGCAGAGAGAAGGCGCCGGATCACAAATAAAACATCGTATCCTTCAGGTTTGTGTGCACTCCAGAGCCCCACAAGTCCTCCGCACGTCGCCTAATCTGTTCCGGATTCATCCTCGACTCTCGAGAGTTCCTCGCCGGAGGGAGAATCTCGTGTAAGTATAGGCGGGCGCGCTCGCAAGCCCGGTCGGCCCAGTAAGCAGGAGGGATCAGGCTCACGCTCTTCGTGGCGCGAGCCCAAAGGTAGCTGACGCTGTTTGTGCCCTGCTGGATGTCGTCAGCGGCGAAGCGGTTGTCGTCGTATATGATGGTGTAGTGCGTCGAGCGAACGGTGCCCTGCAAACCAGCGTGCGCCTGCAGGTAATAATCGAAATCGTAAACTCCTGTTACACCTTGATCGATGATCGTGCCGGCTTTCGTGTTTCCGGTTCGATCAGCATCTTCGGTCTTCATTGGATAGAAGCGGGTGTGGTGGCGTTTACCACAGATTGCGATAGTGATCTTTGGGCTGTAGTTCTGGAATCCACGGATTGCTTCGCGCAGACCTGGGAGCTCCTCCTGAATTACTTGGTCGAATTGACCCTAGAAATTTTCATGAGCACACTTTCAAGCGTTATGAAAGATGACATACCTCGGAAACACCGTCGCGGAAAACCAAAATGCGTTTGGGAAGTGCCTTCATCTTTGATCGGTAGACGTTAAGCCTCTCGACCATCATTCCCTTCACATCCGAAATCATCTACACGAAGGGAGCAAATTAGCGGGATACAGAATAGGTATTCGAAATAAGAATGCCTACCTCTCGAGGTCTGTCATCTTTGTAACGATCTTGCAGCCTCAAGCTCGCCGGGTACAGCATAAACTCGTTGTCGCAGCTAGCGACGACGGCAGCGATTGAAGGCGTCCCACGTACCGTGCCAGGTCCAGCATGGGTCACGTCCATCCCCACAAGCATTGCGTCCTTGAGCCAGTTGAGAGATTGAGCGTCCAACGTGTGGTTCACCCCTCCCAACTTCGTGTTGACCTTCAGTGCGATGTTCGAGTAGTATTGATCCTGGCCCCGCTCCTTCCTGACCTTTGAATTGATCATACACACTGTTGCGATACCCAACTCCGTGTCGCATAGCTTCTTGAGGCCAGGATAGATGTGAGCGTCGCGGTTGGAAAGAAATACGAGGATGATTTGAGGGCGGCGCGCGAACTTTTGGATCGCCTCTTTGACTTGCGCGATCGCCTCGCCACGAACTGGGTCTCTCGGAGACGCGCCCTTCAGTCTTCCTTGCACGATCTGCAACATGGGAAGTCCATTCGATCCCGGCGGAAGCTCGACCCTCATGCCGCAGCTTGCACACTTCGCCATGAAGCCGTCGATGATGGGCTTCAGATCTTGCGGACCGCGGAAATCGTCGCGTCCACCATCTGGTAAGACCAATACCGCGAAGTCGTTCAGAGACATCGGACGATGAAATTTAACCCCGAGAACGTTCCAGCTTCCGTCCGAAACGCGTGGTTGACCAGATTTGTATATAACTCTTGGAGGAGCGAGGATTCGAGCAGGGACGACGGACATGTCGGAGGAGATCTCGACGCCGAAACCATCAATTGGTGATTTGCGAGGAGCCAGTCCAAGTTTCGGAAGTCCTTCCCTCGTAATAGCCTCTGCATTGATGTACGGTGGGTTGCATGCGAACTTTATCATCTCTGCGGTCTCGAAATCTGATAATTTCCCCAAGTATGGTTGACCCGCTTCGATCACGCAGACCTCAGCGGGGACAAAGACATCCTTTTTCGAGCTGCCGATGTTGACGACTGGCATGTCTGCAGCGTGCAAAAGACGGGTATGGTATTCTAGAAAGGCAATCAGAAACGATGAAGCAAGAAAACACTTCGACACTTACTTCGCTGAAAGTATTGTTCAACGCTAACCTTTCCCCCAAGCTCGTCGCATTGGAAAATGGTATCCCTCGCAGATTTATCACCGAACCCTTTAATCTTGTTCCGCTTCCTGAACCCCAGATGTGAGGTGGTTACTCTGACCTTTCCATAAAAAGCCAGGGCGTTCGGAGATGCTCCGCTCGACTGTCGATCAAAGGAGAGCAAGGCGTCCGAAAGACTGGCGTTTGGGGAGAAGAATGCGCTCATGCAGAAATTAACGTTGACCATGAGCTGCTTGAACGTTGGTCGAACAGAAGAGTAGAAGCCTTTCCAGGCTTCGAGCCCGTTGCTCAATGGGAACGCTTCTTGGGACTCGAATGACTCGGGAGGAAAGAAATATCGGTTTCTTCCAAACGAAATGCTCTTGCGAGCTGCGTTATGCGATGTTATGAGGTTGAAGGCGGATATGATAGGGAGGAAGTCGTAGTCGACCTTCGAGGAATCGCCCCTAAGATACCTGTTGTGTGTGCTGTCAGGTTCGCATACTACGTTAATAACAAACACGGGACTTACAAGTCAAGGTCCGATGTTCGCAAAACATTCGGGTTTTCTAGCTCAACCGTGTACACTTGGGCGCCCGGCCGCGGTCCTGATTCTCCCTCCTCAATGAACGTGACCGTAATCGCAAAAGGTTCGTTCGGAAAACGCTGCTTTGTAATAATCCTCTGGGCCCCGTCGTTAGCGGTCGAATCAACATAAGGAGTCCAATCGCGGGACTCCTCGAAGAGCTGAAGAATTCTCTTGCGCGTGCGCCTCTCCGTCGTCTTGACCTCCGGTTTGATGGAGATCGGGTAGTCGTAAAGAACCAAATTCTTCGGATATTTGACAGCAAAGAAGTTGGCACGAAGTGAAATCTTCGTTCCCGCTCGACCGAACCCAGGGCGAAGGACTCTGGAGCCAATGGACAAGTTACGCAAGTTATCAGTCAGAGAGGATAGCTCAGCCTCCGAAGAAAGTCGTGCATCGATGGAGGAGGGTGCATTGTGCGGCGCGAAAACCTGCACTGGGCCTCCGCCGCGTCCCCTGCCGCCGCCTCCAGGGGGCCCACCGCGGCCAAAGTTCCCGCTACGACCTCTGGAAGCGAATGATCCAGTCGATGCCGTTGGAGAAATGCGACCCCCTCCGCCTCTGCCTCGAGGAACGAAGGACGACCCAGAAGACTCTGAGTAAGATGGCGAGTCCATTCGAGGGGCGCCGCCTCCACCACGTCCGCGACCTTGACCACGATCGCCGCCGCGTCCACGAGAACCAGAACCGCGTCCGCGTCCGCGATTATCCATGGTATGGAAGTTGCCGATTTATCGAATAAGAGATTGTTGAGCTGTTTGGGTAGGTAGTCGTCAAAGAGATCGTCTGCCTGGCGTTTTGGCGTTGAATCGAGCGCACTTTATAGTCGAATCTGCGCCCCTTTCGTGTGAATGAGTCGCAGCTTTAATCTGCGACTATTGTCCTTATGACTTGGGATCCGGAGCGTCGCAGTGCTGGTCGCACACAAAGATACGCCTGATAGACGCTCGAATGTGGGGTTGCGCCCTCAACGAGGCGCAGGCGGCATGACTCCATCCAACTTGAGCAAGAGAATGCCTCCGGTGACGTTTACCCGTCGCGCCCATGTAAGTAGAGGAATCTTGATTTCATCGACAGATTGCTAAGGAATTGCTTCATTCGAGTTGCAGATTGGTGGACTTTCCGTAGAAAATCACTGCGCAAATCAATCAGTTAAAAATTGATTTCTGTATGTTCTGACGCACACTTCTCAGTCTCCCCGAATAACAATACTTCTGCGATGAACGCCCTGGTTTAGAATGAGATTTTTGGTTGTTGTTCGACATGAGCGTGGTCGATGGACAAGAGAAGTCGATGCGACCATGGACGCGCAGACAATGTTACAGCCTCGGCTTGCTCTCAACGTTCATCACGGCCAAATCTCACCATCCACCATCCTCATAATGTGTCGTCGCAGAACGGAGGGACTCAACCCAGAAGATTGTACTCGAGGACACGAAGTCCCATCAAAGTTTCAAGTTCGTACTCTGCACTTCTCGAATTCTGGCGCTCATCACGTATTTTCGAGTACTGCGACGGCGTGCCGTTCTTCCCCCATGCATGTATTCTTGCGTATTTCCCTTCTTTCTTGCACGCCATAGCCTCGAGTTGGAACGTTAACGTCGAGCGCCTCGAGTATACCCCGTTCCAGTGACGTTTCGGTCGTGATCAGGTGCATTCTCTTCCCCCCTCTGCTGCGGTGTGAAGGGAAAGAGACAGCATCGATCGAGGGTACAAATATCTACCACAGTGATCGTTCGGTCACCTTCACTTACGAGGAAATCTGAATCGAGGATGAAGACGTATACGAAGCTGAAGAAGGCACGCCGCGGTGTTGGGCAGCAACTCGGACGCTTCAGAAATGTTGCAAGGACACGACATATCCATCCCCGAGTTGTAGCGAAATCTATTCGAAGGTCAATGGAAATAAAAGCTGGTTCGCGACGACCATCCCTTGCCACACTCTATCCAGCTTCTCGGGCGGAACTCCGTCATTCATCTACTTGAAGCAAATCTCCTGCCTGTCATTCGATATCTCCCGCTGGGGTAGCCACGTCGACGTTCGCGAAGCGCATCTGCTGGTGATGGGCATAATGTGGTGCATTTTAATAACACATTAGGCGCCCTGCCACTGAGATCATCCGGGCGATCTGCTTGATCGTTGAGGCGGCGGCAGAACGGATTGTTTTCATCTACTTCGCGAAGTCGACTGCGATTTACGAATTCGAAGTCGAAGGGGGGCATGTAGTATCGGGAAGTGCCTTATAGCTGTGCTTTTTATTCATGAGGCGTTGGGAGAACATCTGCCCTCAGGAGTGCGTTGACATCATTGCTGGTACAGTCGACGTTCAATGTACTGCGTTCTGTGCATGTATCTCTCGAATCAATATACGGTCATCTCAACGACGAACCGCACGGAAATGGATTAGACGCGATTGTAAATTTACAGCAGTGGTACACGTGTAAAGACAAGAAGGAATATGCAGACTCGTCACAAATAAAACATGGTATCCTTCAGTTTATCATGGACGCCAGTAGCCCACAGCTCCTCTGCGCGCTGTCTAATCTGCTCCGGCGTCATCCTTGACTCTGGAGAATTTCTCGCGGGAGGAAGGATTTCATGCAGATAACAACGTGCACGATCGCAGGCCTGGTCGGCCCAGTATGCGGGAGGAACCACACTCAAACTCCTCGTAGCGCAAGCCGAAAGATAGCTGATAGTATTCGTGCACTGCTGAATGTCGTCGGCAGCAAAGTGGTTCTCGTCGTAGATCACCGTGTAATGCGTCGGGTGCACGGTGCCCTGCAGGCCGGCATGTGCTTGCAGGTAGTAGTCGAAGTCGTAGATCCCTGTCACTCCTTGATCAACGACCGTCCCAGCCTTTGTGTTTCCCGTACGGTCAGCGTCTTCGGTCCTTATTGGATAGAAGCGAGTGTTGTGTTGTTTTGTGCAGATGACAATCGTGATTTTCGGCTTGTAGCCATCGAATGCCCGAACTGCCTCCCGCAGACCTGGAAGTTCCTCCTCGATCACTTGGTGGAATTGACCCTAACAATTGAATGTAGGCATAGTTGTTCAAAATCCAAGGTGAAGGAAAAATACCTCAGATACACCGTCGCGGAAAACCAGTACACGGTCGGGGAGCGCTTTCATCTTCGTCTTGTAGAGATTTAGCCTCTCAATCATCATCCCTTTCACGTCTGAAATCATCTTTAAATAAAGTACTTGAGTAAAATAGTTTTGGATGGAATGAGCACCACAAATTCTTACTTCGCGTAGTCGATCGTCCTTCCACCGATCCTGGAGCCTCAAGCTCCCCGGATATAACATGAAGTCGTTATCGCAACTAGCAACAACAGCAGCGATGGACGGTGTCCCTCGTACGGCGCTGTGTCCAGGATGTGTCACATCCATACCAACCAGCATCGAGCCCTTGAGCCAGTTTAGAGACAGCGCGTCTAGAGAATGATTTACGCCCCCCAGCTTTGAGTTCACTTTCAGAGCTACATTTGAAAAGTATCGAGCTTGACTTCTGGAATCCTTGCCTTTGACGTGCCCATTCAACATGCAGGTTGTGTGTATGCCCAGTTTTGTGTCGCATAATGTCTTCAAGACGGAGTAGAGATGTGGGTCTTGGTTGGCGAGGAACACGAAAAGATATTTCGGGGGATTGGGGAATCTCTTGATCGCCTCCGCTAATTTAGCGATTGTTTGCCTAGGCGATCCTCTATGATGTCCATGAACATCAGTACGAACTGCTTGGCACATCGGTAGATCGCCCGATCCCGGAGGAAGCTTTACGTTCATCCCCAAATCTCTACACTTCTTCAAGAATGCCTTTACGATCGATTTCCAATCTTCACCTCGAAAATCGTTACGCCCTCCATCGGAAAGAATGAGTACACCGAAGTCTTGGAGTGTCGCAGCTTTATGAAATTTCGTGTCGGACGCATCCCAGCTACCATCTCTCACTCGACAACTCCGATCTCTACACAGAACTGTGGGTGGTTCGAGAATCCGAGCAGGGATTACCGACATATTGGACGAGACCTCGATATTAAAATCGGCTATCGGGGATGCGGAAGGAGCGAGCCCAAGCTTTGGCAACCCTTCTCTTGTGATAATCTCCGCATTGATGTGCGGCGGGTTGCACGCATATTTGATCATCTTCGCTGTTTCTTTATCCGATAGTTTCCCTACAAATGGCTGGCCTGCTTCGATTTCGCAGATCTCGGCTGGAACATAAATATCTTTCTTCAGGCTTCCGATATTGACGACTGGCACATCGGTGGCATGCAGGAGTGAAATGTCGTGCCCTGAGATTCAAAAACAAGGAATGAATCGCTTATGATCACACAAGGTAGTACGGCAACACTTACTTTGGTGAAAGTATTGCTCGACACTCACAATTCCTCCCAGCTCGTCACATTGGAATACCGTTTCCCTCGCAGGCTTTTGGCCGAATCCTTTGACCGCGCTTTGCCGCTTGAAACCCAAATGTGAGGTAGTCACCTTCGCTTTCCCATAGAGAGTAAGAGCATTTGGAGATACACCATGTCCATCAGAAAGCAGTGCGTCCGAGAGACGTGCATTGGGAGCGAAAAATGGACTCGTGCATGAGTTGACATTCACCATGAGCTGTTTAAATGTCGGCCGAATAGACGTGCAGAATCCTTTCCAGGCTTCGAGCCCGTTGCTCAGCGGGAAAGTATCCTTAGAATTGGACGACTCGGTTCGGAAATAATAATGGTTCCGTTCGGACGAAGCGCTGGAGCGGGCAGCCTTATGCGATGCGATGATATTGAATGCTGAAGTTATTGGTTGAACGTCGTAGTCGACTTTCGAGGGATCACCCTTAAGGTATCTTATGTGCACGTTGGATCAGCATGTTGTACGGCGAAATTGCCAACATGTACTCACAGATGCAGGTCCGATGTTCGCAAAACGCTCGTGTTTTCGAGCTCAATCGTATACTTCTGGGCGTCAGGCCGCGGATCCGTTTCACCCTCGTAGAGATATGTGACTGAAATTGAGAATGGTTCGTTGGGCAAACGTTTATTCGAGATGATCTTTTGCGCTCCGTCATTCGCAGTAGCGTGGACGTAGGGAGTCCATTCGCGCGATTGCTCGAAGAGTTGCATGATGCGCTTCCACTTTCGCTTTTCCGTCGTCTTAACTTCCGGTTTGATGGAAACTGTATACACATAAAGTGTTAAGGTCTTTGGGTACTTGACGGCAAAGAAGTTCGCACGAAGCGAAATCTTAGCGCCTGTTTGACCAAATCCTGGGCGAAAAACTCGAGATCCATCGGATACGTGGCGAATGTTATTGATGAAGGAAGCAAGCTTAGCTTCGGAAGAGAGACGTCCGTCAATCGTAGAAGGAGCATTATCGGGAGCGAAAACTTGTATTGAACCTCCACCTATCCGGTTTCCACTTCGAAACGAACCATGTACAGAATTTCCATCTCGTCGACTTGGAGAAGATGATCTGGTAGACCTGATTTGAGGGACCCTGCCTTCGACATCACGTCTGTTGCGGGGGATAAAAGGTGTCGAGGAGGCGGAGGCCGTGGCCGTCGTGTCGGAGAGAGCGCGATCCCTCTGAGAAACAAGTTCTCTTGCGCGACCGGGAGCGCGATCTTTGCGACCACGGGAATGACCACGTCCATCCATTGAAGGAGAATCGTCGGTTTGATTCGTTTGACAGTGTCCAATGGTGCGTTCGGGGTGATCGTTCGAGGGTTCGACAACTTCCCTTGCTTGACCTTTAGCACTTCTATAGCCATGAGAACGACCGCGATTTGAATGAGTCGCAGCATCCGGGAGCGATGAATTTGCCCTGACTTGGACCAAAACGCAGCAGACTCTGCTGGAGGAAAGGGGGTTGAGCTTGAACGACATACTACGCCGACTTGACCGAAAGGATGTCCTCCAGCATGTAGTCATACTACGCACCACCATGATCACAGACAGGGGTCCAGACAACTGCGTGACTATTTCATTTGTTCAACCTTCCAGTCTACTATTCGGACTCCAAAGGCCAGCGGAACGTCACGGACTTTCGATTTCCTCCTGGATACATATGGGTGTACACGCAGTCAATAGCTAGACAATTACAGGAAACAAAGTAATTAGCAGAAGTCACTCGGGGTTCCCAAAGGTACGAACCAGATTTACGCGAACATCTCGGTGTTTGACATCTAGTGTCGTCGTTGAACGAAATGCTTCATCGTGGTCACTGCGAAAACTAGTTCTGGCCACCACAACGGTCGTCGCCATGGCCATTTCATCCGAGTCTCTTGCAATCTACCACAACCAACACATTACACTTAATTATTTCCTGTACACTTTTTGTCGGTATATTCACTCAATCTGACTCGCGGATTGCGGTGGATGCACTTACTGCGAAATATATCTCCAGAGCCCGATTCCGAGTCGTCATCTGAATGCGAGAACATGCATGGCACCGTTCTTCGTTTCTCATGGAGTCCTTCTTGAGCACGGAGCACGCAATGGCCTCGAGTCGCATGTCTGCTGCGTTACGTCTAATGTGAAGAGCTCTCCGAACGCACTCTTTTCATTACTTTACAGGAATCTGGCCTGAACGCCCCAAGAAACAGGCGAATAGCGGAGAGCGACAACTTGAAGTCGACGGATAATGTCCCTGCCAAATGACTTCATTTGGGGCTTTGCAACAGGTACGACCTAGCTTTCTATTTGCAGAGAAACTGCGAGATCTCATGCATGTAACCCGGCAGCTAGCTTCCAGATTGAAGGATCCACCAACACTGATGGGCGAGGTCCCTCGATCTGGGATTCCTTCAGTCGAATTCCTGGAAAGACCAAGGATGGGAAAAACGGAGATGTCGCAACAGATTCTTATAATCGCTGGAAAGAAGATTTTCTGCTTTTGAAAGACTATGGGGTCAAGGCCTACAGGTTCTCTACCTCATGGTCTCGCGTCATCCCTTTGGGTGGAAGGAACGATCCTGTTAATCCGCTTGGAATCAAGTTCTACTCGAAGCTTATCGACGAGTTGCTTTTGAACGGCATCGTGCCTTATGTCGTCAGTTCGAAGCATCCAGCACCAAACAATGATATTAATGATTCGAACGATACACGCACAACAGACGCTTTACCACTGGGATCTCCCTCAAGCTCTTCATGATCGTTACGGCGGCTGGCTAAACAAGGATGAAATCGTGAAAGATTTCGTGAATTTCTCAAAGGTAATTGCACCTTTGAAGTGTTCGAAAATGATTGAGTTTGACTGCGAACGGCGCTGCAGTTGTGTTTTGATTCATTTGGCGACCGTGTCAAGAACTGGTGAGCTTGCGCATCTTGCCAACTTGCGCTCCGTGCTTTCCTCTGAATATGAAACGACAGGATTACCCTCAATGAACCCTGGGTTGTGTCGACTCTAGGATATGGCAGCGGGGCTTTCGCTCCCGGACGAACGAGTGACCGTTCTCGGTCCGCAGAAGGAAACTCCTCCACGGAACCATGGATGTAGGCGCTCTCAATTGACTAGTATCTTCTTTTCTCCTCCTAATTTAAACATCCGAAGTGTCGGTCACAGCTTGATTCTCGCCCATGCGCACGCAGTCAAGTTATACCGAGAAACATACAAGGAGACACAAGGCGGACAGATTGGGATCACTCTCGATACGAACTGGCTAAAGCCATACGATGATAAGCCTGAGAGTAAGTGTAGTGTACCTTTTTCGTAGCTTCTCTGCACGATCTTCCAGATATCAAGGCAACAGAACGTGCTCTCGCAGTCAAACCAGGTATGCATCATTCGAGGGTAAGAGCACCCTTTCTGTTCTTACACCAGTTATTCTCTAGGGTGGTTCGCAGTGCGTCAGGGACATACATGTATACTGGAGGGTTTTGACAGAGTGCACAGGATCCAATCTACAAAGGATACTACCCCGCACTTTTGAAAGATATGTTAGGAGATCGACTTCCTGACTTCTCTGAGGACGAATGGAAAGTCATAAAGGGGTCTTCCGAATTCTATGGTCTCAATACGTATTCGACTTTTCTCGTTCGTGCGTACGCGTTGTTTCTATTCTGGTGTAAGAGATGCTCATTCACGACGCATAGAGGAAGGCGGGACCGATGAATTTGAAGGGAACGTCAAAATGGGATTTACGAGACCAGACGGAACTGAGCTCGGTCCACCTTGTAAGTTTGATAAATCCGATGCAAGTAATATAGGTAATAAACGCTGCGTTCTCATATGTAATTTATCCAGCTCATGTTTCGTGGCTACGGACCTGTAAGTTCTTTCGCAATTTAAGATGACGTATGATCCGACTAATTCGACATGCTGATTGCGCGTTTAGATCCTCCTGGATTCCGGGAGGTAAGTCCAAAGTCGCTAATGAATGGAGCATAAAATTAATTAAAACATCAGCTGCTCAGTTATATCTGGAAAACGTACCAGACTCCTATCTAGTGCGTCATTCATTCACAGAAACCAATTGCTCTAATTCGAATATTTGGAAGTGTGACGGAGAACGGGTACTGCGTAAAGGATGAGAATTCGTTGGCAGTCATCGATGCGGTTCATGATGCGGATAGGGTGAACTACTTCTCCGGCATGCTTGACAGTCTCTTGAAGGCGAAAACAGAAGACGGTGTGGATGTGCGAAGCTACTTTGGCTGGAGTGAGCTGCGTTCGATATTTCGGTACTCCGTAGCTTTAATATGAAATTTCTCTAGGTCTCCTGGACAACTTCGAGTGGTGCGTTCAAATCATCGAAAATGCTGCACCTTCGTTTGAATAGACAGATCTGCTGACTCGCTTTCAACTCTACCAGGGCGGACGGGTATGCAACTCGATTCGGGGTCACATACGTCGACTATGAGACGCAGAAGCGATACCCGAAGGATTCCGCAAGGTTCATCGAAGAGGTAAGTAGACCAGACATTTTCCTTATCACCAAAGCTGAATATTCGTCTAAAGTGGTTCAACGCGCATATTGCTCACTGAGAAATGGCAACTTGAAGAGATGTGGTCCGAAGAAGGGCGAACGGGTGATGTGTGGTGCTGCGGTAAACACTGTACAGTGAAAGTTGGTGAATTGTTCTGCTGTAAAGCGAGGGAAAGCAAAGAAATTATAGCTAAGAGAACTAGTCGTAGATGATTCCTCATCGCTCTCTAAAGGCAAGTAGGTTTCCTCCAAAATTTCTACGCATAAGCTGCTTTCATGTCTCCCCTTCTTGCCTCCCATTTGAGTCGATCCGGCAAGTTGCCGGTCGGAAGTAGCCGGCGAAGATTTTGTCCTCTTCCCTCCTCGACGCGTTCGCGTTCGTGAGTAACGTTGAACCGTGACAACGTCGGCGAGATGGAACCGACACACTACGATATTCTGTGCATTCCACATTCCGCGACTCTCGATGAGATAAAGACTTCATATCGCCAGCTTCTTCTCAGAACTCATCCAGACAAGCGTCGTTCAATCGATTCGGAAACGCAGGAGAACGAGGAACCAGCTATCTCGACCATTCAAGAAGCGTACCACGTCCTGTCAAACTCAGCTCTCAGAGAGGCGTATGACTTTTCACTTGGTCAACGAAACTCAAGTCTCTCCGTACCTCACAGTCGCCCAGCTCATGTCGTTTCACTGGAAGATTTCGAGCCACAACTTCTTGACAATCCATCGGTAGACTCTGTCGCGTCGTGGACGTATCCATGTAGATGCGGAAGCTTCTTCAGATTTACCGAGGAAGATCTGGATGATGAAACCCATCTCCTAGGCTGTTCTAGCTGCTCGGAGACGCTCTACGTCGGCTACGAACTCACAGAAGACGAAAACTACGGGGGTTTAAAAGAAGAAAACAAGGAGGATGTTGGAAAATATTGATGCACTTAAACTCGTGAGCATGGTCCTCGTATGTCTCTTCTACATATCTTAGAAAGCCGTTCTCCCTGACTTTACAGACGTGATTATCCCTTTGTCAGCCAATGCACCAACAAGATCCAAAAGGACAAAATCGCAGCCACGTCGAGCCACGATATCGACAGTGACAGGCACCATTTCTGTTTTGTTCGAGATGATGGAATCGAAAGGAATCTGTCCGACTGTCCGACAAATGAGGTCAACTTCGCTTTCATTCCATTGAGTGATGATATACATACGAGGGACGACGATATCAGGGGATCGTGCGTGCACTGCAACACGACTGTCTCCGAAACCGAAGGGAGGGGAACTCGGGCCCAGGAAGTACGTCTCACGGCTGCTGTACTGACCTGCGCTCTGTCTAATCATTTGTCAGACTTCTACCCATCAATCGTAAACGTGTGTTTCGAATTATACGTACGGGTATAGGTACAAGCTATCGCTGCACGATTGGTTGTTCGCCAAGAGCTATCAATGTTGGTCAATTCCTTGCTCACAATTCAGGATAGAGGTAACTCACGAAATTATTGGCAGTCCAGTTCTCGAATGTCTGTTGGTGTAACACCTCTTCGTTGAATTCTGCTGTACTGCGGCTTTGCCCGAATCTATCTCCAAAAGTTAGAGTATACTCGACTACTAGCCTTCTATGACGCACTCCCAACGCTCGAGAACTGCAGGGTTGATTTGCGGATTCCGCCCTTCGTTCTGAGCTGCAAAGTCGACGAAGAGCTTAGTTCCAAGGACATTCCATTGGTGGAATGCAATCAACGTCGGGTAAGTCTTACTTCATTTCAGAATGCCAAATTTTGTCAGTGTAATTGATCCACGTACTGCATTCAAAAAGGTCGTGATCGGAATCCCTGTTCCCGAAGTGGCATTCCAGGCATTTGGAATGCTAAAGTTGGCTTGAACCGTCGCCCCAAGGAAATTCGAGAGCTTGCTGAAGAAATCATTGTATATTGCCATCGCAGCAGGACTGACGTGCTCGAAACTCGTCGAGAGCATTATCTTCGTCGGGAACTTCGGGAAGGATTCGAAGGAACCCGCGTACCAGTTCTTTCCGAAGGCCTGGAAGAGCTTAGGATCTCGAGTCATCTGTAAAAACGTATGTCAAGATGGGTTTTGAATATTGCTCTCGGGAGCGTCACTCACATATCCAGCAGTATCCAGAATATCACTGAGAGGCATGACGTCGTCCAAGCTGATCGCACCAACGCTCGGGCGAATGCCAAAGATACCATTGACGTCGGACGGCCCTCGTATAGATCCTCCAGTGTCAGAGCCAATACCAACGTCGACCCAGTCGTGTGCACATACTGCAGAACCCGGTCCTGTCGACGAGCCGGAAGGGTCTCCGTAGCCATCACCTCGCGAATTGAAGGATGCGTGATAGTCCACCCAATCCTGGAGCAACGTGACCAAAATTTCATGAAGAAAACTGGATCAATCATACCGCTGTTGCTCGATCTCCATTCGCGAACTGTACCGTCTTTGCTGTACCAATGATCTCAGCCCCGAGATCTAGGAGCCTTGTAACGGCGGGTCCAGTCGCATTTTGGACTCCATAGGTGGTGTAGAAGGCGCGGTTTCCACAAGTGGCTGCGAGTCCTTTCACTACGATGGTTCATCAGTATGCGTCCGGGCCGATATATCGAATCGCTCACAGAAATAAATGTCTTTGACAACAGTACGGACACCTGCGAGGGGTTTGGTCTTCGGGTTCGCGGTCAGAGTATATGCTCTCGATGGGACACCAATAGAAGGGGACGAATCAGTGTCTCCAGATGCTGAAACGACCGCAAAGGTGCCATTGGAGTCAACGGTTGTTCCTTTGTAGAAGCTCTGCCGATCGCGTTTATAGTCCCGTTAAAAATTCGAATAGGCTCGCGTACCTGCGCGTCATCGAACATGAGCTTCAGAGGCCTGAAAACTGCTGATGTTCCTTGGGGAGTTTTTGCGAGGATGTATGGGCCAGGCGGTAACTGGTACTACGACGTGAGTTCATCAATGCAGTTTTCCGTTTTCAATCTCACATTCAAATTGGAAACTTTCACAGTCTGGATTCCCGTCGGTGGATTGATTCCACTTAGTAAAACTGTTTCTACATCATTTTGCGCGAAAAAGCTCTTTGATGAAGACGAAAGTGAGGCAGTTCCCGGTCCAGTGTGGGTCAAGAGGACACCTAAGATTCGACGGTAGTCAGAACTATTTGTTAGGACTTAAACATTCGCATACCTTGAAGAAACCCATCGCTGAAAACGTCGTCAATTGATTCCCATGAAGAGACGGTGCTCGAGATGTCATCTTCCGAAATGGACGTTTTGTTGAACGATAGGGCGGCGAATGGCAATATTTCGTCGTTGACGGGCGGAACAGGTAGCGTTGCTACTGGTTCACTCGGGATATAGAAGAGCTGATTACCGATTGAAATAGTCCTCGTCACAGAAACCGCTGATCTTCCCAATGCTGGAGCCGCGATGCTTATGAGGACCAAAGCGGTCTGGAGACTAACCATGATAGCCTCTGGAGATCTGAAGCTTGGACTCGACTCGCAGTCAATGCTCGCTTCGGGATCGACGGGGCGAAACTCGTCTCCGCCTCCATCCTTTCACAATTCTCGTTTTAATCTCTGCGCGCTGCAGATAAGGTGCGCGGGTTGAGCGACTTCTTTAAGCGGTTCGTAAAGGCTGCGGCGATGATAACGCTGCGAAGCTCCAACGCGCAACATGGACGAGGATTGTGCACGAGGGCTTTGAAGTATTTCTGGTGAACACGCGTTCCGTATTCCAGCCGCATTTTTTTATTGTTTACAAGCTTTGGAGGTGCAAGCTTCACATCTCTGAGGTCACGCTATCGTGCATACTCTCTGGAAAACGGAATGTCAGGGACATATACGACAGTTTACGGTCTTCATGGCCCATCCGCCATCTCGTCATAAACTCCCATTGCAATTGTCGTTCTTCACTACTCCCACGAAAGTCCTTTCTCATTGCGTAGTTGTGTGAATTGCTGTTACGACCCGTTCGTTTTTTGGGGAGAATACTCTTTGAATGCGCTTGGCAATTGACAGCATTTCAAGTGCTTCGTCGAACTCATCTACGTCACAGTAGAAAATTTGGAACAGAACATTAGGATGTCTTTACCGAATGACTTTGTCTGGGGATATGCGACGGGTCAGTAATCTCATTGATCTACTTGATGATATGAAACTGATCTTCACTTTCCAGCAAGCTATCAGATAGAGGGTTCAAATGAAGCAGACGGAAGGGGCGTTTCGATATGGGACACATTCAGCCACATTCCAGGCAAGACGAAAGACGGAGGCAATGGCGACGTGGCGACGAATTCGTACTTGCGCTGGGAAGACGACATTGAATCGCTGAAGACGTATGGCGCAAAGGCGTATCGCTTCTCCGTCGCCTGGCCACGTATTATTCCTCTGGGAGGAAGGGACGATCCTGTCAATCCGAAGGGGATCGAGTTCTATTCCAAATTTATAGACGGGCTTCTCAGTGCTGGTATTGAACCTTACGTGGTAAACAGTGACTTCCCTCGTCATGAACTGATCTTTCTAAAGAACCCACTTTAGACACTGTACCACTGGGATCTCCCTCAAGCTTTGGAAGATCGCTATCGCGGGTGGCTAAACAAAGACGAGATCGTCGCTGATTTCACCAACTTCTCGAAGGTCGATCAAATTATCTGAAAGCCCAGTTTAAGATCTGTGTATGTTCTCAGATATGTTTCGAAGCCTTCGGCGATAGAGTCAAGAATTGGTATGAAATCTCATGAAATATCTCGCCCGCGAACATACTTGATAACGTGCTCACGAAGGATTACTATCAACGAACCATGGTGCGTCGCCGTTCTGGGCTATGGAAACGGTCAATGCGCCCCAGGAAGGTCGAGTGATCGTACAAAGTCGCAGGAGGGCGATTCCTCCACGGAACCTTGGATGTATGCAATGAGTTCTTCAGCTTTACATTTGTCGTGTTAATCGTTTGACGGCCCACGAAGAGTGGGACACCATCTTATGCTAGCTCACGCTCATGCAGTCAAGCTGTACAGAGAGCAATACAAGAGCAAGCAAGGTGGACAAATAGGAATCACCCTCAGCTTCAACTGGGTTATGCCCTATGACGATAGTCCTGAAAGTCAGCCAGTCATTCAATGCGCATATAGTAAATTATCGTTTTTCTAATCGGACATCTAGATATCAAGGCAACTGAAAGGACTCTATCCGTGAAGCCAGGTCAAATGAGGCCCTCTGTCGAGTAATTTGATCGCTAATTGTGTGCTCTGTTATAGGGTGGTTTGCCGTAAGTGGAAGGACTTCAGAGTATTCGAAACCGTGGGTTGAGAAATAATTGGGACTTCCAGGACCCTGTATTCCGAGGTCGTACATCGCCCCTCCTCAAAGGTATCCTTGGAAACAGATTGCCTGAGTACAGCCAAGAAGAATGGGCAGTGGTCAAAGGCTCTTCCGATTTCTTCGGCCTAAATACATACTCGACGTCCCTTGTTCGTGAGTTTCATTCGGAATGATTTATCCCGGTCCGCTGCTCAGCACTTTGTGTTCGTATAGAGGAGGGTGGTACTGACGAATTTAACGGGAAAGTGACGACTGGGTTCATCAAGAAAGATGGCACTGAATTGGCGCCACCCTGTTCGTGTTTCCGTCAACATTTTTGGCGCATATACTCACCGTTCTCGGTATTTTCAAGCACATGTGAACTGGCTTCGAACCTGTAAGTAAATTTCACTTCGTCACCCTTCGCGACACTTATTGTAGCGAACGCAGATCCTCCGGGATTCAGAGCGGTATGGAATACTGACAGAGCCGGCACATTGATATTATCACTCACGCTCATGAATCGAAGCTGCTCAACTGGGTCTGGGACAACTACAAGACGCCAATCTAGTATGGATCCTTATATTCATTACCTTTAGATACGCCTCTAATACCATGTCGTTGTGTCAGCATCACAGAAAACGGGTACCCCGCGCGGGGCGAAAACGAGATGTCAGTCGAGGAAGTCGTCCATGATGCCGAGCGCATCACGTACTTCTCTGGTATGCTCGAGAATCTAGCAAAAGCGAAGACGGAAGACGGGGTGGACGTCAGAGGATACTTTGCTTGGAGTATGTCCTCTCAATTCAAGCCTTTCCAATCAAAGTCGCTCACATGAGGAATAGGTTTGCTTGATAATTTCGAATGGTAAGTATCTCGGGATTCAAGAAAAACATACTCGGGACCTTACAATTATCAGGGCGGACGGATACGATACACGATTCGGCGTCACATACGTCGACTTCCAGACTCAGAAGAGGTACCCCAAAGATTCTTCGGATTTCTTGAAGAAGGTGCGCTGGCAATCGAGACGGAGTTGACGTTGATTTGACACCAAGTTGCAGTGGTTCGAAGATCATATCACAAAATAGCCTCATAGAAATGAGCATCCGAGAAGTGGAATAGAATTTTTGAAGTCATCAACATCACAATCGTACGCATGTAATCCTATATAGATATTTGGAAAGATGCAAATAGCATAAACGCGTCAGAGCTCTCAGATCAGTTGGCCTTGAATCGCCCGAAGACACCCTTCCTGTTCTTTTTCGCCTCTTGCTTCCTCCGGACCTCCTCAGCGAATTCTTCATCACTGATCCGCTCGCCAAGCGCGTACCACGCGACGGTGGCCATCCCGATCACAGCAGTGAGCACGCAACCCGTCATCGCGACAATGCCCTTTGCGTGCCATCCGTTGTTCTGGAAGAACGGCCCAACGAGGAGGCCAGTCAAGTCCGTCGTGCTGTTCAGACCCGCAGCGTTACCCGTCGTCGGGATTCCCCGCGCAGTGCACTGGTCGTACAGCGCCTGCGGGGGTGCGTTGCCCGTCGTCGCGATCGCCTCCTGGAGGGACGCGGGCGAGGATATGAGCGTGACCGCGAGACCCGCCGAGAGATGCCAGTCGATGTGACAGTGGAAGAACCAGGACCCGGGGTTGGACGCGGTGAAGCGGAGCGTCGCGCCTGTGCCTGCCTGGACTTGGACGGTGTCGCGGCGGATGGGGTTCGTCTGCGTCTCGTCGATGGGCGGGTTGAGCGTGGGGTCGTCGGAGGTGTAGTCGGTAGAGCGTTGCACGATTTGGAATTTGTGTCCGTGTAAATGGCTGTTCGATGCGTCAGAACCGAGGTTGAGATTAGAAAAGAGTGATTTAGCTTACAAGGGATGTTTTCCTGTGTCGCTGTTCATGACGACCAAGTCGACAGATTCGCCAGCATTCAGAACATAACTCCAAGGTCCATAAACCGAAGCGGTCGTGCTGGCATTGCTGGGTAGTAAGCCTTGCGTCACTTGCTCCTGCAAGCTCAGTTGACTCAAGACTGCTGGGACGACAGGCGAGTTGTACGTGACGCTGTTGAACGTCGCTCTGTTCGTTCCATCCGTCATTGTGTCAAAGGCAACGAGAAGAGGAATCGTGTGCGTTGCAGTCGGCAAGATTGGCTGGGCGGGGATCGGGGCAAGCGCGGTGTCGTTAACGTCGTGGTACGGCACTTGGAGGTCAAATGACTGTAGAGGCGCCGAGTCGTTGTAGACGATTTTTGAGGTGATATCTGAGATAAAATTTCAATAAACTGGAAGATCAGTTACGGATGAAACGAGAAACGCACTGTACACCAAGGTATCCGGGACGGTATCAAACATGTCGGTATCCATATTGGCGTGAATAGCCCAATTGTTGCTCGTGTCGTTCCTCGCGGTGACAAGGATTGAGTATCGTTGAGCGACGGTCAGAGAAAGAACATCAATCGGGCTTTCCTCGACGTCAGTCTGAGTATATGCGCGTCAGCAAGGTGAAATTTCTCGTAGCAATTAAATCGGCTTACCCCGTCGACTTCAATAATGCGCATATCATGTCCGTCGATGTAGAAGAAGAATGCACTAAACGCGCTCATGTTAATGATACGCAGACGGTACGTCTTTCCTGGCTGGAATGGCAGGCTCGCATTTTCGTTGAAGCCGGGCAAGTAGCTCCCGTTGGCGGAGAAGTAGATTAAGCCCGAGTCTACCAGCACCAAACGTTATCCCTGGAAATGTGAAGAAGGGATGAAGAACGCACCTGGTACAGGTTCAGCTCCGCCTGGGTTCGCGATGCTGATGAATTGTGCGAGGAGCGGCGCGTGCTCCTGGTGATACCAATCGCCGAGCGCAACGGTGTAGTCTTCATCATACGAGTTTGCATAGGTTTCGTTACCCGCTGGTGGATGCAGAAGAAGAGGTGCTCGAAGACCGTCGACGTATTGACCCTGCGTCGGATAGCACATGGTTAGCGGAATACTCGCGAGGTGATCGAAGGAGGAGCGCATGAAAACATACGTTGTAATGTGCGTGCACCCAGTATGATCCCCTCTGGTCCGTCTCGTTGACGGGAACCACATACGTAAAAGAGGCATTGGGGGGAATGGCGCTGAGAATATGTTTAGAAACACAAACTAAGGAGCAGAGAAATTGTCAATCCTACCACTGTGTGACGGAGTCGGCACCATCGTACCAGCTTGTGGCATTGAAGTACATGCCGTGATGGTGCAGCGTGGTCGGTGCGTCGGGTAGCTTGTTCGTCGCATGGACTAGCAGGGTGTCGGTGGTGGACACCTCGAGCGGCGGCGGTCTGCACGGAAGAAAAATTATCAGATATTTTACTAGTGAGATATCAGATATGATTATCTAGAGACTTACGGCCAGGACCCGTTGACGCCAATGACACGACGGGGGAAGAGACCGTCGGGGTTGACATTGTCGACGTAGGTGATCTCCCACCAGGCCTCTGTTACACCAGCGAAGACTGATGTTGGCGCGAAGGACAATAGCGCGAAAAGGGCGCTGGATGCCAGATTTCCACCGAGCATGGCTTCAGGACGAGCGAGGAAGGGGGGATACCTTCCAAGGGGACGAGAAGTGGGTCGTGGTCGCGCACAAGGAGGGGGGAGAGGGAGAAATGCGAGGTGGTAAATAAATGAGAGGAAAGCGGAGATTCGGACTCAGTCGGATTCGTGCCAGCAGCCAGAACGGTGGGCCATCAAGAGAGAGACAGAGTGGTCAGAATTCGGGAGCCATATGTGCGCCGTCCACTCTGTTCCTTATCTGATAACACTTTAGCCGCGTTATCTGCCACGTGCACGCACTTCTACAGATCATCTGATAATTTCGCCATCAATCTTATCAGATATAGATAACTTCCTAGATCTCCAGGAAATTCGAGACAAATCTCAGATAAATTCGCAGAAACCAAGATCGTGGAAGAGCATACATCCACGGTCAGAGATGAGACGAAAGAAAGAGGAGAGAAACGACTAACGCGTCGATTCCTCTATTCCTGACAGAGTTTCGCCGCCCTTTCATAAGGCAGTCGCCGTGTCGCCCTGCAAACCATCTTCGACAGCACTTATGATGCCGGACCTGCTACCATTCAGTAGAAGACTCGGTGCAGAAATAGCTCACTTCGATGTCCCTCAATAGTTCATCTTATTCCGAACTGGCGCCGTCTCGTGAACATATAGAACCTCCCGACACAATGGTCCTCGCACCCTCCATGAGGAACGAGCACGGCTCCCGGGTCTGAACGCTGAAGAACATTTGAATCCCGTTCCTGATCCACAATCTAATCTGTCTCCACGCTGATTGATAACAATTCTATCTTCCCAACAAATCACTGCAAGATGACTCCGTCGGCGAATTTCGGGTGAAGAGAAAAGAATAATCGTACGACTCACCTCGCCCTTCACCCAATTCGCGAGATCTTCGCCCCACTCTTCTCCTTCACCAGAATTCAAGGCCAAATGGGCGCTCATATGAACGTGTCCCTTCGCGGTATTGATCTCGACCTTTCTCCCTGTCCTCTGCTCGAATAAAGCGACGAACTCGGTCTCCGGGATGATGTACGGGGGCTCGTTTTCGGAACGCATCGCAAACAAATGAGGAAACGAGTCCAGCGTCTCCATCGACGCGACCTTGAGCAGTTGGAGTGGGGTACGTTGACCAGCGAGCTCCTCGCTCCCGTAGAATTTGTCCATCATGGGCCAGACCACTTTCGGGATCACCTTGTAATCGTAATGATACCCCGCGCCGCGAGGTGCGACGCCTCGAATATGCGCTTTCATCTCTCCAAGCTCGACGAAACGAGGGTTCTCTGAGAGTAACATTGAGAGGACGATCGAGCCACCTGCAGAGTGCGGCGCGAAGAATATTCGACTCGTATCGCCTACTTCAGTAAGGTTGGCGACGACATAGCGAAAGGCATCGCGAACGTCCTCGACTGGATCGGGGTACACAGCCTGCGGCGAGAGGCGGTAGTCTGGGATGACGGTAAGGATCCCTCGCGCTGCAAAGAACGCGCCGACATTCTTGTGCACGAGGTCGAGAGGAGCTGGGTAGATGCGTTCTCCGGTGGTGAAGCCTCCGCCGTACACGTAGATGAGGATCGGGGGCTTCTTATTAGTTTCGCTAGCAGCCGGATAGTACACGTCGAGCTAATTCAAAACTCTTCAGATTCACCGAACATGTTCAGAGGGAGCTAAATACGCACCGATTGCCTTTCCGTGGCGCCGTACTGGAACGTCTCGCGCTTTACACTTTCAATGACTTCCCTCCTTTTCTCCAGCAATGGCGAGAATGCCTCGATCGCTGGGATCTATTCAGAGACCGAAAATCATGATGACGGTGTGACGACCTACTCACATGGTTGCAGTGTTCCCAACAAGACAGACGAGTCTATATTCTTAATAGCCTCCATCGTACGTTGCTTGGCAACTTGCTACGACGAGATGGACGTCTGTCGCTGCTGGCAATGATTCACCGACTCAATCCCATCCCCGTCAGACACGCCGCGCAGCTATTGGGTAAGCTTTGAATTCGTGATGATGGATGTGTCAATGTCGATCAAGCTCGACGAATTTGAGCCCTTGGGGGACTATATTGTTTGTGCGACTACTGCGCGAGCGAGGTTTCGCTTTGAAAGCTCGTACGATCGTCGTAAATACGAAGGACTACGGAACCCTTTCCTGCTCGACCAACTTGAAAACGTAATTCATCGACCAGCTTCGCGCACACCACTCAGCTGCGGCCAGACATACGAGGACGGATGAGAGTCCCTAACGCAGGCAAACCACATTGTCGTTCCTTGCACGAGATCGAGAGGTGTTCTCCGGAAGTACAGTAGTGGAGTCGCAGCCGTACACGTAGATGAGGAAGGGGGCTAGTGTCCTGTGTCACGGTCGCCAAGCTGGGTTGGGCAACACACGTCAAGCCAATTCAAAGCTGTTCAGATTCTCCGAATATTGTCAGGCAATGGAAAGGACGCACCAGTATCATCGTCGCCTTTCCCGTGAAGTTGTACTAGACACCTCGCGTTTCAGTGGTTCCCGATCCCTCTCCTCCATCGAATGCTCCGCAAACTTGCAGATCTGCTCAATATCTGAGATTCGCGATCATGTATGCTGCCACTCACATGGCTGCAAAGTCCGCAGAAGCGTAGACAACTCTATATTCTTAATAGCCTCCATCGCTCCTTCCGAGTCGACTGAATGTCTGACGCTGCTGGCACATCTGGTTGGGTGTTCGAAGCTCGAGGTATTCGCCGAGTCATCTCCATCGACAGTCATGCCGCGTGGCCATCGAAGAAACTTGAGGTTTACAGATGATCACCGTTAGAAATGAAACTTTTGAGATACTTTGAAATTTGGAAATTCACCTTTCATCTCAAACTTCAAAGTCCTTTCGTCGTCGCCGTCGTCGCGAAAGATAGTGTTTGATCGCGCCTTCGGCAATCATTCAGTCACGGGTGGCCCATTTACGACGCGTTTCCTAAATAAACACGCGCTTCGCTCGTTTCCCTTTGACCACGACTTCCCCTTCCTCGACGTGTCCTCTGCAAACGTTTTCGCCGGAGCCAGCAAATCGAACGAAGAAGAAATATGGTCTGGGAGTGCAATATATGCGACCGAACCTTTCGCTCTCTGGCCGCAAGGAACGATCACATCGCCGCGTCCAGCAATCATCCACTCTGCGCTGAATGCGACAGGCGATTTCTGAACGAAGAGGCCAGGATACAGGTAAGTAGAGCTATTGTGCTGCGGCGGAAATTTGATTCTTTCGTGCTCATTGCTCATGAAACTCCACAGCACTATAAGAGCTCACCAAGACACCACTACTGCGCAAGTTGTGACCGCAACTTCATCCATCGCCAAGC